>JAECUM010010498.1:0-36955 GCA_016617855.1 Megalonaias nervosa
CACTGCAAGATAATAATCTCAAACACACCGCAGAAGTCACTGGCGTATACAGACTGTCCGTATTTAGTAGTGCAAAATTCAGTATATTTACTACATTTCCATGGCGTTATTCAAACGATACTTTTTCTGGAGTTGTATCCGTTATAATAAATAAAGATGCGGAAGAAACATTTCTGCTGGAGGCATCTGATAAAAAATTAACCAGAGCATTATACTGGTGGTGCTTGGAATTTGTGTGTGAAACTCCTCAATTAGTTATCTAGATAAGTATAATGAATCAAGAGTCATTTATCGATGTTCAACGTCACAGATACGCTCAAGTATGTGAGTGTCAAACCAAACTAAAAAATATCATCGACGATTACACGATAAAGGTAAAAAAATATCGGCGACGTATGGTTGTTATTGATATAATGGTATACTCGGTTTCTGCTGTTATTGCTGGAACTGGATTATTACTATCAACAATAACGATGACAGCGCCTGCAGTTGTAACAATTATAGTTTCAACGGCAACAACATGCGCAGGTATTTTCAGTATTATCGCTAAGAAAATATCTACGTGTACAAATGATAAACTAAACGAGTACATAATGAAATTGCACACAGCAACATCATCTTATTCTAAATTATCATCTTATCTTTCTGCGTATCTCAGCGATGGTAAAATATCCGATGAGGAATTTGCAACGATAATGGAAACTTATCATGAGGCATTCAAAGTGGATGATAAAGCGGATGGTTGAATTTCCGCTCTATTAAATACGGAGTATTTTAAATAATGTCATCGTTAGAATTACTTCAGCAGATCGTAGCTAATACAACGCCGTCAAAAACTACTATGATGTCATTAAGTTCAACCAATCCTGAATTTAGCGTTAATTTTCCAACCGCAATTCCAGCAAAGGAAATAGCGCTAGCACAATTACGAGTTTATCATAGTTGGCCTAATATTAGGTCAAAATCGTTTGGTGGACAACCAGCAAATAATTCACTGGTATTTGCGAATAAAAATAAACCGGATGGAACACCTGATTGGCAAGTTGTTGGAATTACAACGGGTAGTTATGAAATAGACGAGATTAATGATGAGTTCCAACGCAGAATTAAATCTATCACAGGGGAAGAACCCAAAATAGCGATTACTGCTTACGAACCAACACTATCAGCGGTGATTGAAATAAATTCTTCTGATTACCTCGTAGATATTTATCAAAGTTCGATCAGATCAGTGTTAGGATGGCCTGAAGTCGCACCTGTTTATAATGGAGTTTCAGAACCAAATAAAAATGAATTTAAAACGAGTGAAGAAAAATTCATTAAAGATCCAGAATATCGAAAAAAACAACCATGGAGTAATACAAGATTTGGATTTCCAAACGATGATAGATACTACTTTACCGATTTTGACGGTAAAAAGATCCCCAAGTTGAATAAAGCATTATTTATTATTAACACAGACACCAAGACGAAGATTAGTTTATATACTGTTGATGTAGGATTTATTAAACATTTTTTTAGATACTCTTAAACACGAATACGATAAAACGTTTAATGATTTAAGAAGTTTACTTATTTCATTATCACAACATTACAACGATAACGTAAAGCAGCAAATAATCGAGTCAATAAAACACTTAAATGGGATCTTATTCGATTTATACATCGTCAATCGAAGTATTATAAACACTGCGACTAAACTTGATGGAAATAGTTACACAAATCCAGAATCTAAACAAGTATTTCTTAATCATTACAAAATAACAGAAAACAATTTACAAACATTTGTTATACCAGATTTAAATAACGCTGAAATGAAGAAATTATTAAGTGATCTTATTGAAGAATATTATCCGGGAGTAATTGAATCGTGGAGAAAAATAGCCCCACCACCGGTTCTACTAAAACACAATAACAACCCTTTTAGTTCCGGACGTCATATATCGCCAGGCATTGTAAACATAACATCAGTTATTGCAGTCAATCTGGTATGCGATGTTATTGAAGGTAGCTATCAGGTAGATCTTTCTAAGTCTAGCCAGGCTCAGCAAGGGTACATATTATTCAGTTTTAGTCCATTGGCCCCTCCCGGTTGGTTAATTGTATCAGAGCCAATTAACCCCGTGTACCTGCGAGTTCATAATCCGTTATTATCAAGGATACACTTTAAACTTACAGACCAAAGCAATCGCATTCTGGACACAAGAAATGAAGAACTAAATATTAATCTCTATGTACGCTCATAGAGCGTTATCATAATGCGTTTTTATCACAATGCGTCATCATAACAAAAAAAAAAATATCCGGATGTATAGTGCTTGTCTATAATACTGTATTCTTTGTTTACATAAAATCCGCGTACAGATTTCTCATAGTGCACAATCGAAATCTATTATCTAGAAGGTTGTGGCTGCATATTGATTATTCCATAACGGCTGTGTATATGTAGCCGATTACCGCGTAAAGTTATTTTAAGAACATCCGCTATGACTAAATCAATATCCTTGGTTACGGCTTACGCATAGACTCAGTGTTAATGCAGAATTATATATATTTTTTGGAAATTAGAAATATAAAATCTCATTTTACACAGAAAACTGTGGTTTTTGTTAAGAACACTGTAGTTTTTAGGAAATAGGCTATTGGTAAACACATACTAACTTTTTCAGTATGTATTTATAACAAGGTCCGATAGCTCAATTGATAGCGCGTAGAAACTCTCGTCCGGGGGGTCATGGTTCGAAACCCGAGAAAGACATATGTCTGCGGGAGGCGATTTTAGGCCAAGATTTATAATCTATTGGGGGCTCCAGCCCCCCCGTCTTCAGAGTACACCAATCCACTACGTCAACACGTGGTGGATTCACTTTTGTGAATCACCCATTGGTTGATCGTTATGGGTTGGTGTACTTCGAAGACGGCATTTCATCATATCATCATCATCATCATCATCATATCATCTCATCAAAAATATACAGCGGGGGGGGGGGTGATATGAGGTCGTGACCTTGTGACTTCACTAAAGGGGTACCCCACACAAGGGCCATTCCAAAAGACACAATCGCAAAACTATAAATAAACCTAATGAGATCCCAGGTCACAAAGACCAATCAGCCTTTGAGTTCCTAGAGTTTCGGTTACGGATATCTAGGAATTCTTGTAAGGCAATAAACAGAATCTGATTGGTCACTAAAAGAAGACCTACACGTGTATAAACAACCCTCTGAGTTCCTAAAGTTTCGGTTACGGATATTTAGGAATTCTTTCGGGGGTAAACAAATAACACGTACAGACAGCCCTCTGAGCCTCTAAAGTTTCGGTTTCGGATATTTAGGGGTTCTCTTGGGGGTAAATGTCTAAACAAAGATTCGGAACCTCATTAGGTTTATCTGATACAACTATGGAATGGTAGACCGAATGTCACCCCGCGCTGTATATTTTTGTTTATTTTATATTAAATAAACACTTATTATATAATGAATTTTGAAAATATCAATGTCATTATTTCTGCGATTAAAAAATTACAACATAACGGTATCAATGTATCTGACAATCTTAATGCTGAAAAGATTCTATGTGATTTTGACTCATTACAACAACGAAAGAACGAGAACAGATTCACGCTATCCGCTGATTATAAATTCATGAAAATTATCCAGCAAGGAATGTTAAAGTCACTGGCAACTGTCACTGATGATCAGGTAAAATTGTTTGTGCCTCTCTCAAACGCTATTGACAAAATCAAGCTAGAATTATCTCATGAATACGAACAGAGAAAGATTATGAATTTTCGTATAAAACAATTAAGAGAGCATTGTGAAAATACGAGTGACAATACGAGTGAAAATGACAGCGATAATGATGGACCATTGACTGTGATAATAGCTAAACAAAATCCTTGGGAAAATTAACATAACCATTATGTTTCAGTAGGTATCATAGATTTGGATATGTTTCGCATTGTGGATACCTCATATTGACAAGTATTGTATCCCAACCATTATATTTCAGTAGGTATCAAGTACAATATTGCCCTGTGCAAAGTTTTTCGTTGAGTTTGCTAGTTTTCGTTGGGTCAAAACCCCAGGAAGGTTAACGGGAATTAACATTAGGTTTTAAATTTATCGATCAAATACTGGTTTTTTCCAGTTCTTTTGCTTGTATTATGCAGATTTTTGATAGCGAATTACGATAAAAATCCGGAAAAAACCAGTTTTTTCATCGATAAATTTAAAACCTAATGTTAATTCCCGTTAACCTTCCTGGAGGTTTGACCCAACGAATTTGTCAAAATCTGACTGATTTTCACTGATTTTTGGTCATTTTTCATGCAAAAAACGAGATTTTCGAACAAAAAACGCGGTTTTCAGAACAAAATCAACGAAATAAAAAACCACTAAATATTTATAAAAATTATTTTTATTTGCAGTACTTGAGATCCAAATTCACTGGTATGGACAATCAGGATAGCTTTTGACATTAACTCGTATAACCGGATAACTACGAAATTTATCATTATGCTTGATGGAGCGCTTAATCATTTGGTAACATTAAAAATACGGTAGACTAAACGTATTGAAACCTAATTTTTTGCAAAAATCTTTTGGAAAAGGAAGATTTATATATATTTTCTGCCACGTATTGTACCGATTGTGGTACTATGTCAAAATATTTGGCAGCAGAATTAATTGACTTGAACACAATTTCTTCACCATCTGCATTTACGGATTTAACAGGTCTTGCAAATCGTACGCCGCCAGTGTTTCCAAACTTACAGTTTTCACTTTGCGTGATGATTCGTAGATTTCCAAGTGAATTGTCAAGTTTATTGCCGTTGATGTGATCCACTACTTACCCATCTTTGATCAATCCAAAATAACACTCATAGGTAAATCTATGTGATAAATATCTTTTATTCTTGCCATTAGTAGTAAACGCAAGATAACCAGTATTGATAACACTACCGGCTGGTTTTTTCATCCTGCAATTCCTGATGATGCCATTACGAGATGTTTCATAATTGGTAAGGATTGGATGTGACACAAACTCATTTCGTTCCATTTATATATATCATATTTATTTGTCTAAATCATTGTTTTTGAAAATCTAGCCAGATAATCTTCTTCGGTCTTTATAGGAGAGTCAGTGTTATATTTTTTATCGTAATATCGTTTCAACTCTTTGTACTTTTTACCACCGCATTGCGCACACAGTTGAGTCCTTCCTCGCACTCCAGCACTACACACAATACACGGTTTTGGTCCTAGACTCCCATTTCTGACGCATTGCATATGATAACTACAGTATTCATTCATGCATGTTCTGTTACACGGAGACGTATAACCGATTTTAACCAGTGGCATTGATTTGGTTGAATCATATACAAAAGATTAATGTTCAATTAAATATATATTTGCCTTAACTATAATATGGAAGAATTATCCGCAATTGAACCCTACGCAACCAGATTCGATCTTGACAGACTACCCGAGTATAAACTTAGTATTTCGATGCAAGATCTAGCTTTAACGAATGCGGATATAACTAAACGTATCCGTGAGGCCAAGAAGGAATTTCATGACGATGGTGCAGTTCATGCATGGTCAACATTCAGAGTTGGAAATGTTTCTAATACGATGAATGAGAAACGAGGAAGAGTAATCATTAACCACCTTGATAATCAAAAATATTTTATTTTAATAAAATTTATTGTAAATACGGAAGAAGATATTTGGATTATTCGTGACAAGCGCGATCCCGTCCGCGTGCAGTCAGTAATAAATCTAAACCAGGAATACTAACTGGCATAGATAAACCGTATTATGAGCGATCGTACCCTGTAACTGCGGTTGTCTATGGAATATTTCCGCTGAATAATAAACCTGATGTTAGGGATCTCAAACCGATAAAATTGTCATCCTTGACTTCGTCAAGAATAAATTGCGTGGCTGAGCGAGTTACAGAACACTTTACAAACGCGATACGTGGTAATGGTTTAACTGATTTAAGACTTAAAAAAATAAATGCATGGGCAGAGTCGGTTAAAGATACCGGAGCGTCTATCAGCGACGTTGCTGAGCTAGAGAGAAAATTAAGATTTCCAATAACAGTAAAAACGTTAACCGGAGAGATTTTGTACAAACCGAAATATACAAAAAATGGAACTCTGATAGATATTATTGATCATAACGCGCACGCATGGACTGCTGCAGTAACAATATTTCCACGAGATAGAACGGTTAAATTTTATGACGGTGATATCTTTGATTTTATTAAAAATATTAGTAAAACCGATCCTGTTTCTGTTTGGTTATTTCAGAGGTCGGAATATGATCATTATGATCAATTTGTACGACCTAACGGTGATATTTATCGTACAGAATCTCTCCATGAGGAAATGGAACATCTTGCGCAACGCCTTTGGCGTGAATATACCTCTGATGATGTCATAGTTAGACAATTATTGAATAACTGTTTTACTGTTCCGTCAGTCGCTGCTCATTTCGCTCAGGAGAAAAATTCATGGAAAACGACACGATCGGAATTTCTTGAAGATGTCAAGAAAAGTTGTATAGAATATGGGCACGGTGGATTATGGAACACCAAATACGATTATAGTGATGTTATCTCGGTTGATATGATAGCGTGTTATCCTGGAAGTTTTCTTGGATATGGAGCATGTTCTAAATACTTTAAGAGATTCGGACATCCTACACATGACATGACCAGGGTTGCAATAAACGGACCCCTACCAGATTTTGACTTAACAGGATTTGCTCACGTAGAATCATTCGAGTTTAGAGAAGATCTCCATGCGATTACTTATATTTGGTTCGGAAAACATTTTTCAGAGCGACGTTGGGTTCCGATAGTACTATTGCGATATATGCTTGATGCTGGATTTTTAATATCGTTAAGAGTAACTGAAGCGATTATATCGTATAGTTCACAGAAGCAAGTTTGGTTACCAGAACCGGACAGATTTAATATCGATGATACCAGGAAAGAATTCCCTGATATTGATGAAGACCATGTCATTAAAATAAATAAATGCAGGAACGAGCATGATGAAAAACTTGCAAAAGATCTTGGTAGAAAGATAATCGGTAAGTTTACTCAAGGTGGTTCATACGATTATAAACGAGCGTGTACAAGATTGATTATGGACGATGCTGAACTAGATTTTATAATCGCTGATACAACGGAGAAAAACACATTTATAAAGCGATGTAATGCTTATTTATCAGATGGAACAAAACTAGGTACCATTGTGAGCTATCTTGATGGCGACTCACCACAGTTTACTCATTTAAGATCTTCGATGTTAGCTTATGTTTCGATAAACCTACTATCGATGATAAATAGATTTCCTCATCACGCTGTCAGAGTCGCTACGAATTCATTTAATATACACAAAAAATATAAAGATTTATTACAACTCGGTAATGGTGAATGGGGGACATGGAGGATAAAACAAGAAAATATACTTAGTTATTCTGAATCTGCCGACGTTGAAATTGCGGAGACATATTACAAAAATAATAATCAAATATCAAAGTCATCTGCACCATCTGTGTACGATCATGTAGCTAGACATAAGACCGTATATCTTAATGGGTGTGGTGGTTCAGGTAAAACAACTCGTGCGATTAGCTTGTTTATGAATAATAACTCAGATATAATTGTTTTGACACCTACACATAAACTTGCTAGAGAAATAAAGCAACGAGGAGTAAAATCATGTACATATCACAGTTTCTTTAGATGGTGCGGAGATACATGGACTCCATCGCGGATGGGTGGAAAATATATACCTAGGTATATTATATGGGACGAGATATGCACGGTGTCGTTAGAAACACTAAAAACATTTCTTGATTGGCTGTTACTAAAGAATACTGCTGTGATTATGTGTGGCGATCATGGTCAACCACCACCCTTTGTTGGACAGTCTCCACATGAATGGCTAAAGAATAATGTAGATTATTATGAAGAAATACATGATGACCATAGAGCTATTGATGAACCGCTGAAAGAGCTTAAAAGATTAATCAGACTACAGCCAGATAAAATACAATGCGAGATACTGCGTAAAGTAATTGCAGAAACTTCCATGAATGAATTTTGGATTTTATGGAGACCTGCTGATTTGATAGTCGCGAGTAGAAAGATAGTTCGTGATGAACTGCAAAAGAAATTATTTACGTTACATAAAGAAAAGTTTCCGGATCTACATGTACCTTTGTGTTATCGCCCAGCAGATACTCGACGACAAAATATTGAAGCTGAAATACCAGGTGTCTTGGTTCCACCAAGGGTACAAAATCTTGTCTTGAATGATATCGTGTTGGTTGCTGTTGATGTTGTTGAGAGCGCGTTGAACATGGATAAATCGCCATGGACGTTAGGATACGCTATAACGATTCACTCGTCGCAGGGATTAACTATAACTGATACTAGAATCTGGATTGTAGATGATCGTATTGAATGGTCAAATTTAGTCTATCTCGCCGTATCTCGAGTCAGGAAAATATCGCAACTGCGTAGGGTTATTGTAGATTACGTAATAACTGAAGAAATCACTAACAATATCGATATCAATAAAAAATTAGTTAGCTATAAACAGTGTGACAAAAAAAATAAGCGTGACTTTGATCTTGATGCTGAATTTATTATAACACTAAAACAACTACAAAATAATCATTGCGCAAGTTGCAACTGTAATATGTCGTGGCAGCATTCAAATAATAATCCAAGACAATTTACCGTAGACAGAATTAATAGTGATCTTGGTCATATACGTGATAATGTGATGCTGACATGTCTTGAGTGTAATCGACGTCGAGGCTCTGGACGTTGACAAAATTGAACGTGGTGGTAATTGTGTATCTGCAGGAATTATTTGCAATTGTTCACGTACAAATCCACGTTGAGGGGCTGTAGAATCTAGTCTGTAGATTGGAGGTCTACCAGTGGATCTTACCACGCTAGAAATTTTATGTGTAGTCACGCTCCAGATAGGATCGGTTGCTCTTTTTTTACCACCTTCAAGTTCGCCAGGTTCATATAAATATCTTACAGTTACATTACCTAATACTGGTTGAGCGAAAGATTCACGTCGTTGTCCGTTATAGCTACGGGGTATATATATATTTTTTGATCGCATTAGAAGGTTTCATGGAAGTTGCACGAGTAATTTCATTATTCAACGCAGCTATCACACTCGGTAATCTTGCAACCCATTCACGAGATCTATCCTTGAGGTCAGTAGATATTTCCTTTGCATATTGGTATCCAAATAACCGCTCAGCAAGTGTTCTATTAAATCGTTCAACGATTGCCTGATCACGATGAATTTCAGTATGTCCTCGTCTAATTTTAACGTTATGCTTGTTCATCAACGATGATACTACTCCAAGAAATTCTTTACCAGGATCAACTTGTAATAACCGTGGCCATCGTAGACCACCACGTTGATAAATGCGCTCAAACGCAGATACAACTACAGATGCTCTCTTTGTTGATAATGGCTCCGCTTCTTTGTATCTACTCGCAACGTCAACAACAGTCAATGCGTATCTATACGTGTATTGACGTCTACGTGTTTTAATGGTATCGTGTGGTAAAAATAAAATATCTGCTTGATGAACTTCATTAGGAACGCTAACATCAAAATGCGCGTACTGAATTCTTTTAGGTGGACTTAGGAAGATTTGCCATATTGCCTGTCGTGCTAACCATGATGCAGCAACATCACGTGAAACTTTTGCTGCTTCGGCGAGTTTACTAATCGCTGCTTTACCTCTCCAGAATCCTCTCGGGGAATAATAAACAGATTCCATTATGATAGTTATATAATTAATTACCAGCCCCTAGCACTAGTTTACCTTTCATAGCAGTTTTTACTAGAAAGCTAGCGAGAGATTCTCTGAAAGATTTATTAGGTATAGAATTTAATGCGTGAATCAGTTTCATATCTGCGAGATGCCGCTGTTGCAAATCATTACTTTTATACGCGACATCATGAATGTGACATGCTTGATCAATCTTATTTACTGGATACTCTCCTGATTTTGGTTGATTTTGGTTATCGAGTCTGATATCGAGACGAGTTCCAGGACCACAATAATTATATTCGGGTAAATGTTTCTCACCGGGGTATTTAGCCCATGGAGTTCCTGGTAATTTTCCTAACGAAGCAGCAATATCCCCCCCACCTGGCTTTGTTGGAATAAATTTATCTTTCTTGGTGCCACATTTCACACACTTACCTGTAAGTGCGCGTCTTTTATTTTTTGTTGTTATTGTCGTTACTTCAGTAGTAGGTGTAGATGCTCTGCATCGAACACAATATAGACTCATATTATTTATTATATGGATATAATTGACTTTTCTGCGACACGAAAACAAGAGCCAGTAAAGCACCATCCAGCGTTACCAAATTCTATCAGAATGATTATAATAGGTCCGTCCGGAAGTGGAAAAACGCAATTATTAGATAATGAGATGGCTGAAGTGCGATAAATTATATTTGATAGCGCCATCTGTAGATGATCAGCGATGTTACGAAGTACTTAAAGATTTTAATGAAAATGCAAAATTGTTACATGAAGACAGTGAAGTCATAGACTTTATTACTGATATTGATGAAGCGCGATCTGTAGATGATCTGGATGGATTCATTAATAACCTCGTGGTATACGATGATGTTATGCTGGACAAACAATCCAATCCAGCTCGGATATTTTCACGAGGCCGTCACAAAAACACAGACGTGATTTATGTTACACAGCGTTATACACAAATTCCAAAAGTGATCAGGGGTAACTGTAACGTTTTAGTTGTGTTCAACGTAGTTGATAATCATACGCTGCAAAATATTTATTATACTTGGTGTTCTGGGGACATGGACATGAACAAATTTTAAAAAAAATTTTCAAAAGCACAAGCTGCTCCCTTTGGTTTTGTAACAATAAATTTACATGATCCGAGGTCAAGATATCGTAACGGACTTGATACAATTTTTGGATAAAAACCATAGCAGCAGAGAGGGTGAACGACATACTCGTAGTGACCAGCACGTGAAAAAAATCGGAAAAAATCTGGTCAATTAGAGAAGTTTTTACTGTTAAAGCAAAAACTTCTTTTTTCAGCCTTCGTAGGAACCCTTAATTTTCAAAAATAAGGTCTCTACAAAGTTGTAGGGTTCACCCTCTCTGCTGCTTGTCCTGTTATATGACAATGATCATGCACCTTGTCATTGTTAATAAAGGCTTCTTCACAAATATGACAGAACACTGCAGTGTTATATTCGTCTTGCTGTTGTTGTGTCAGCGGCAACATTGGCACAGGTTTTTTTGAGAGTCTTTTTGTCACTTCATCGAATACATTTTTTATCAACCAAACAGCAGCATCTTCATCTGCATCACTTTTTCTGCGGTATAATTTAACTGGCAATGACAAACTTGGATCTATCAAAACATATAACTTTATAAGCAACTGCCACAGCAACATGTGTATGTGAGTGTGTTGTTGAGCGATCTCCGCTGACAACTTCATTGACTACATCAATTGGTACTTGTAGTGATTCAAAATCATAACGTGATTATAAACGGAATTATAAATTTCTTTTTATGATTGTTAAACTGCAGGATTTTATCTCAAATGCTGTTGTAAAATATCAGGTTTACAAAACCCATGCAGACATTTATAACAGAAATATTTTTGTTATGTTTCTCCTTTTTATAGTTGCGTAATATTACCGATTGTAATTACCTTGAGCAATTGCCTTGCAACTATAAAAAGGAGTAACATATTTTATTTTTTCTGGAAATTTTCCGAGAATATTCCGGAGCATAAATGAACTTAAATCCAGTAATAATAAATATTTATTTTTTTCGTTCCGGAATATTCCGGAATATAAAACTAATGAATAAAAAGTGTGAATTAACACAAAAAGACGTCGATGATATTAAGTCGTTACGAGGTACAGTAAGGGTGTCAGATGTTGTTAACAAATATCGTATTGGAATGTCAAAATTGTATCGGATATGGGGTTATAGTGACCACGGTGAAAAATCATCTCTGACGAATCAGGGTTTTAATAATTGCCAGACTCTGCAAGAGGATTTCAATGAAATCAATGAGAAATATAAAATCCTGTCAATAAAACATGAACTCCTCGAAGAAAGGCTAGTAAAAAAAGAAAATAAAATTAGTAGCATCAAAAAAGATTTTGACGATGCAACTAACCATAGAGGCGATGTGAAACAGTTAAAACAGGAAAATTACGAAAATCGTTTAATGATAGGGCGTCTGAAGCAGCAGAATGATTATTTGCTAGAACAACAAGAGAATTATGAAACAAAACTAACCAAAGATAGTAAGTCTATAACTGCAGTAAAAGAAAAAATAATGAAACTGAAATCTGATAACAAACAATTCCATGATGAAAATAAATCATTAAAGGCAACCATTGAAACGTTAAAGACAAGCATCGAAAATTTAAAGAAGGAAATAAAGCAGAATGACAAACGAAATAGCGAATTAATAAATGCTGATCATGCAAAAAGATCGAATTATAAACGAACTTGATAGAAATTTTTTGATCTTAAAAGGTGAGTATTTGAAGTTGGCTAACAAACATGATTCACTCGTCGAAGAAAATAAATGACTGAGTAAAATTGCAGAACGTGAAGAACGAAGGTTTCTAAGAAAAGTAAATAAATCAATTAACCATAGCATTGCTGGCGAACAACAACAGTCTCAAGATCCTGCATGATTTGTCATACTCTTTCAACGACATCATTAAGGTCTTTCATGACTAATTTTACTTCTCTCATTTTTGTGTTAATATTTCGCTGTAATATAAAATAATTCATCAACAACTGTTCAAAATGTTCTTTTGTAATATTCTGTTTGTTCATGTTGATACCTATTATTTAAATTCAAATTTAGTCGATCATTTTATCGATGAGACTTATCAAGCCTTTATTTAAAAAATCTTCTATTGTTGGTGGAGACATTTTTCTTCGATAATATCTCGGACATCGTTTATTATAATATGCAATCGTTGCTCTAAAGTTTTTTCCACCACAATCTTTACAAATTTGATTCTTTCCTTGCACGCCAACTCCACATCCTACACATGGTTTTGGTCCAGTTGATGCTGTTGCTGTTACGTATTTTTTTATGCATCCCGCAGTAATTCTCATCATAGCATCGTTTACCACATATTTCAGTTGAACCTTGCTTGAGTCACTTGCATGTGTTTAGGCCGATCGGAAATGGCATTGTTTTTATATATAATTTAAATAAAATTTATTTTAATTCGATTAAGTTATATCTAAAGTTATATTATATAAATGCCGACGAAAACAACACGTCATGAACATGTCAAAAAGGTGATGTCTGAGTATGAAAAACTCACCGGTACCACCGCAAAGTATCCAAAGTCTAATGCTGATTTGAATAACCTGTTATCGATGATAAATCAGATAAAAATTAAAAAACAGCGAAGTCTGTTCCTGCCAGAGCTTGAAGAAATAAAATATTCTCGAGGACTGCAGAAACCAACTAAATTTACTACACATAAATCTGTAATAGCATTTCCTGATGAATATAAATCATTAACTGGAAAAGATGTTAAATATCCTAAATCGAACGCTGATCTTGAAGCGCTAAAAATAATCTCGAAAAGGCTCGTGAAAACGGACTACGTATAACCATGATAGATTCATCTTTCGAGGGTTTCAATAAAACGTATAATATCAAAATTAGTGATGTGTTGCAGCCGCTCAATGAAAACTCGTTAACGTAATAAAATATAGTTTGCAAAAAGAAACACGAATAAAAACGATTGTTGAACTACAGGTGTTACTTGCTCATGCGATTAATAATGAAAAATTAGCTGAACCGTATTTTCGATTGAAACCTATAATTGTATTTTCCAGCGAACATTGAAAATCTTGCTAATAAGATAATGCAAGAACTAGACATTCAAGTGGATGAATACACTTCAGCTGGATCTGGTTGGATTTTCATGGGTAATACTCAGTTATTGAAACACACGCATAAATATAATCCAATTCGAGCTGGATCATTGACAACAGATGTATTATGTGGGAGTTTTTATCAGCGTTATTCCCGGCAGATCGAAATCCAAATAAAACTTATAAATATAAGAAACATATTGAAAAACTAAATTTAGATGAAATAACATTTCCAACTCCGCCATCACAAATCAGTAAAATCGAACGTGATAATATGAATCTGTTACCGAAAGGTATAAATGTCTTTGGTGTAGATAACACACAAAAACTGTTTCCGCTGCGAATATCAACATTTGCTGAACCAGATACAGTTAATCTCCTGTTGTTCAAAAAACACTATTGTTCGGTAAAAAACTTTAATGGGTTAGTCGGTAAACAGTATAACAAACATCATGAGAAAAAATATTTCTGTTATAAATGTCTGCATGAGTTTTGTAAACCTGATATTTTACAACAGCATTTGAGATATTGTGTATATGATCAACAGACAACATTACCACTTGAAAAAGATACAATCCTGCAGTTTAACAATCATAAAAAGAAATTTATAATCCGTTTATAATCACGTTATGATTTGAATCACTACAAGTACCAAATTGATGTAGTCAATGAAGTTGTCAGCGGAGATCGCTCAACAACACACTCACATAGTTGCTTATAAAGTTATATGTTTTGATAGATATATTTTTTGATAGATCCAAGTTTGTCATTGCCAGTTAAATGATACCGAAGATGATGCAGATGAATGGTTGATAAAAAATGTATTCGATGAAGTGACAAAAAGACTCTCAAAAAAACCTGTGCCAATGTTGCCGCTGACACAACAACAGCAAGACGAATATAACACTGCAGTGTTCTGTCATATTTGTGAAGAAGCCTTTATTAACAATGACAAGGTGCATGATCATTGTCATATAACAGGACAATTTAGTCGTGCAGCTCATAATAAATGTAATCTAAAAGTTCATGCAGTGAAATTCATACCCTGTATCGCACATAATTTTCGTGGTTATGATAGACATTTTATTATACGAGCGCTAGGTCATCCTTCGGTAATAGAATTATGTCGGCGTCGTAAGATAAACGGTATTCCAAACAATAAAGAAAAAGTTATGTCGTTGACAATTGGCCCGTTAAGATTCATTGACAGCATGCAATTTATGGCGTCCTCGCTGGATGCGCTTGCAAGTAATTATAAAGTGTTTATATCATTAACCGAGCACTTCTCTGTTAAAACTGATTTGATGACAAAGAAAGGCATTTTTCCTTATGAGTATCTAGATGGGTTTGAAAAACTTAATGAGACATCGTTACCAGACAAGAATCAGTTTTATTCTTCGTTGAATAATTCGAATATAACTGAAGCTGAATATAAACACGCTCAACATGTGTGGAATGAATTTTCATGTAAGACACTTGGTAATTATCTAGATTTGTATTTGATCCAAGACACGTTGTTGCTCGATGACATATTTGCTAGTTTCCGCCGAACAAGCATAAATAAGTATAAACTAGATCCATGTTGGTATTTCTCAAGTTCTGCGTTATCATGGGATGCATTATTTAAGCTGACTCGAGCTAGAGTCGAACTTATTACTGAAGGTAGTATTGATAAGTATCATTTTATTGAAAAAGGGATTCGTGGTGGAATAAGCGTAATATCAAGGAAATATGCATGTGCGAACAACAAGCATATATCAAACTTTAATCCAGACACGCCATCATCATACATACTCTATCTCGATAAAAACAGTTTGTACAACTGGGCGATGTCACAGTCGATGCCATATGCATGTGACAAGTGGGTAGCTATATCTGACTTCTTTTCTGACACAAATAATTTAACTAAAGATCTTTCTGATGCTGATTACTCATATTTCATTAAAGTTGATGTTGATGTGCCTGAAAATTTGCATGACCTTCATAATGACTACCCGTTTTTACCTGAAAAGATGATTATACCAGATTCACTGTTATCTGAGGAACAACTGCAATATCGCAGGGGTAAACCGTGATCGGTTGAAAAGCTTGTTCCTAATTTGCTAAATAAACGAAATTACGTTTGTCACTACAGAAATTTAAGACAGGCAGTTCAGCATGGACTAGTTGTAACAAATATTCACCGTGTACTGCGTATAAAACAATCTCGGTGGATGGCAGACTATATTAAGTTTAATAACGATTGCAGAACTTTAGCAACATCAGATTTTGAAAAAGATTTTTTCAAACTTATGAACAACTCAGTTTTCGGCAAGACCATGGAAAATATTAGAAATCGTGTCGATATCGAGGTTGTTAATAATGTCAAACGTTGCTCAAAACTAGTTGCGTCAGAGAAATTTGCTGGTATTGTACCTATCTGTGAGAATCTCAATATTGTGTTAAAACGAAAAACAAACTTAGTGCTAAATAAACCAATATTTGTTGGTGCGTCCGTGTTAGAAATCTCAAAATGGTTAATGTTTGATTTTCATTATAATTTTACAAAGCGAGTTTGACTCGCTAGTTTATGAAATATTTGCAGATGATGTTTATCAGGATATATTTATCAACCGAAGCGAGTTTGATTTATCAAATGTTGCTAAAGATAATAAATTCCACGACCCTACTAACAAAATAGTAATGGGGTTAATGAAGGATGATTTCTGTTTTAACATCGTAACAGAATTTGTTGGACTGCGAAGCAAAATGTACTCGTTGTTAACAGCTTCCGGAAAGGAGACAAAAAAATTTAAAGGCGTAAGAAAGTCTGTCGTTAAAAGCAATATTAATCACTATGACTACTTATCAGTGTTATCAAGTAATGATAATCATCCTGCGGAAATGACAACTATCCGATCTTATAAACATCAACTTGTTACAGATAAAGTCGTCAAACAAGGACTAACAAATTTTGATGATAAAAGATATTCTATTGATGGGATAAATACACTAGCACTAGGATTTTATAAATGTAAATAATTTTATTTTATTTTATAATTTTCTATCATTATGTCAGTTCTCTTATTATGCAGAATATTATTTATCAAATGTGTATAAACATCTGTTTGAGGATCGCTCATCAATTTTTGTAATTTATGTTTATTAACATCATTTATGTGAAATGGAATGCAATAATCGCCATTAGGTGTTTGAAAATAATGCTTATGAACACTATTTTTATCTATGTTGTTCTACTACATCTTTTATAAACCTAAAATAAAATATTTGTTTTTGACTTACATTAAAAATAATTATTTTTGTATTATAAAGATAAATAATATCACAAGTCTGTTTAGTAAAATTTGTTTTAAGAAAATTATCAGTAGATCTTGACAAATCTTCGACACATGTCATCATATAATCTTTCTTAAAACCAAAACTCATTATTTTATTATTATGTTTTTAATTATCCTTTTTTTACTCACACAGAAGTTTTTTTGTTTCTGTCTGTGTTTCTTACGTAGTTATATAATAGGGGCGAGCACTAATAATTACCCAAGGCATTTTTCTTTTCATCAGAAGTTAGTTTAAAGTATTGCAGGATATTTATAAGAAATATTACTCTCGTTTTATGGAAACAAACATTCCTATGGTCACTATTATTCCTGGTTGGGGTGATTTTTTTTTTTTCTTTCATAGAGGCCTTAAAACGTTAAAATAATGGCTCCTTGATGGAAAAATGATATGGGTATGGAAAAGTGCCCTCAGCCTCCTATTACATAACTACATTATTACATGTCTTACCTCTAACGTCCCCCAGATCCCGAACATATTTCTCCATGGTATCGCAACAAAAATTACCTTTCTCATATTATGTGTTCGCGTCCAAGAAAGGCGTGTACAAAGCTTGCTAAAATAAATATGTAAATAAGTCAAAAGTATCGTGATTTTTAATATTTTACCTTTGATTCCTCTTGGACATCTTTTAATAGGGACGCATTATCATTACATGTGAGACAACTTGGAATTTGCGGAGGAGATGTAATAAAGGAGAGACGAATGGACGGACGGGCAAAAGATTTTATTGTATTCTTAGCTGAAGCTTGGGGATATTTATCGAACTAAATGACAACGGATTCTTTCTATCCAATACAATAGATATTAACGTTGTACATTCTTCTAACCTTTCAATAGTCACTGCTAAACTGCCAGCAATGCGGGGGGGGTGGGGGGGTGGGTGGGCAGTATACTTTCTGTTACAACATCACGCACGTAGCTATAACAATTGAATCCCATTTCGAGACTATTTGGAATATTTTGTTCTTTGTTTTATCCAAATACATAGATCATCAATTGTAAATTTGTACTAAGAAGAGTAGATTATCAATTTAAAATGAGATATCCACTGACAATGGTCTAGAAACATAACCTCGTCCGCGTCAGTAAAAGTATAACGCATCATTTATATAATCAGATTTAACACTGTCATAATTGTTTTTTGTTTTTTTTTAAATGCGTAGTGAACATTGGTCTATTGCACTTGCAAGTGCGAACTATTTAATATTCAGGTTAATGATAAGGTGTTCTGGCCACTGGAATATATGGACGATTGAATGGCCTGCTCTTGTATTAACAAATCTCCACATATTTAATATACATGTTGTAATTACTCCAGAACGAGAAAGGCTTCCGTATTTTTAATTCTGACTACTATGAGTGTTCAGTCAATTAGGTACCATTAAAATTGCGTTTGCAAAGGTTGGTGACAATTTTAAGTTCGTTCGGAAACACATGGGTCCTCAAAGTAAGTTAAACGTACCCATGGAACATGTATGCTTACATTTACTGCTGTATCTATCCCCGTAATGTCCTCATTATTATTATTATTATTATTATTATTATTATTATTATTATTATTATTATTTATTATTATTATTATTATTATTATTATTATTATTTATCCCCGTAATGGAGGAACTTCTGCATGCTGTTAAGCAGGTTGTTTTTTTAAAAATAAGAAATAAGAAGATAAATGCCTCTTAAGAGAACGTAGTAAACATTCGGGATACACACTAGGAGTGTCGCATGAATATTTGCTTTCGGTGTGTTTTAGAAACAGTCTTGTACATTTTTCAGCAATAGTATATGTGATTATGTACACACACACTTATAAGTTGAGATGGAGATATTGATTTGATACTGAACTGGACCCACCTTATTAACATGCAGGACAAGAAACTAAATTTTGCATATTGCTTATGTAATAGCATTAACCTCTGAATAGTCAAGTTAATAGAAAGCTTTTAAGTTCTTGTTGCTAGACATTGATGTTGTTTGGTTAGTGTATGGAAGTGATCTTTGTACACCCTTAATAGATTGGAAGGAAGATGAGACTAAAACAAAACGAGTATTGCAAAACTAGCGTCTCTCAACAAAAGTGTAACACTGAAACAGCTAAATCTACCTTTCTTGACTACATATGTTTTGAATTTATAAAGTGTTCCACGTGTACACTGAAAAATGCGTTAATTTGTCAGAATTGACATTGTGAAACCTAAACTATTGCAGCCATAACGACACGAAAGAGGTAAGAACGCAATACAGGCATTTCATACCATCTCAGGTTGCAATGCTCTCAGCAGTTCTACGACACTTCAAAACGAATGTTTCTGTAGCATGCTCTTAAGATATTATTTGACTGGCATTTTTGTTTTAATTAGCGTTCTTTATTCAGACCCAAAATATTAGAGGAAATTTGTCTAGCAAATAGTTGCTATTATAGGGTACTCAGAACTTTAGATGTATCTCCCAGCAGACAAGGAGTCAAATAAATGAAAATAGTCATTCTTATCAGTATTAGCTGGTACAACAAATGCTCAAGACGGAAAATATTTAAGAGATGGCCATGCTTGCAAAAGGCTATAATTATTCATTCCTTCAATGTCACTTAACACAGTTCTCAACATGGATATCGGTGAAACAAATTCAAATAATTGATATGACTATTTGAAATGTATTTGTTGAAACTGTTCAAAATAAAAGTAGACATACTAAAAAGAAATTTGTTTTTCGGTCAGTTGCGTAACGGGTATATATTGCCGCTTATGTGCATTATTTCTTGTCGAGTTGTGCTTCCAGTACGTTTCTTTATCGGATAGATGACTTTGGTTTTAGTACCAATTCCAACTAAACATAATGTCTGTGTTTGCAATGCCGAATCAAATACCTTCTACCTTCAACAATGATGTACGTTTGCTTAATTATACCCTGGTTCTGACAATATATGAAAGACACAAAAAACATTGTTGAGAAGACACTTCTGTCCAAGGGAAGGCCTGTATACTATTCTTGCAAGTCTCCTTGAAATCGTACAAAATACCAGAAGGTTTGCTCCTTGCCAATAGTCGTATACAAACGGATTCCCTGCGTTATGTAACATAGGCTCATTTCAAATGTTGTGATATTCGAAGGGCTTGGGAATCCTGTTATCATTGAAATATGTTATACTAAACTTTTTCAGGGGGATAGCCGCTTGGACATGTAAATTTTATTTTTAATTCGTTTTTGACTCAGACACTCACAGGTACATTCAATCCAAAAGTATGGCACACACGAGCAAAGTTTATAGTGAATGGTCCTTGTTCCCATGCGAGTCCGTGTGAAACCGATTTTGACATTATAAAAAAGAGCAATCTCCGATGATTGACAAACATCCATGAGACAAAATTTATTTACAGACTAGACAACACAAAACCTTTATGCTTGTATTTGCTGTTATCAGGTTCAATATGATTGTCAAGAATGTCAACCGTCACGATAGTGCACAGCGTGACTACTGATTCTGGGCTTAGAGTGGAATTTCCACTCCCAGATGAGTGAATCTCTTACCAGCTATCATATGTACACAAATATTGTCATCTTATTTCTTCACATGATCGTAAGTCGTATCTATATTTGGAAACCTCTCTCCAGAATCGAGATGGTCATATATTAGTTCCTCTTGCGTCCCCTGTTCAGTGATACGTTTTGGCTTAGAACAAACAACGTACTCGTAACCTTGATTAATTAATTTAGTTTTATGTGTACTTTGAGCTCCTTGATTATTACCATTGGTCAGATCTGCTGTACCGGACTTACTCTTGCCAGAGATTACGTTAGCATATTCTTGTCTTGTGTCTATAAACACCTCATTTCCCTTAGGGCCAGTTGCATAGTCAACACTGAGTGCCATTTTCCGGTCCGTTGGGTTCGAAGTAGCTGCGTCAGATGATCTTGAGCGTCTCCATCTATTGTAAAAACAAACCTTTTATATTGTGTTACCTCTTGGCGCTCTCTTTCGTATTTCTAATTAACTGTTTGGAAAAAGAGAAATTGGAAAGTGATATTTCCATGATCGATATATACAGTGAGCTGAGCAGAAAGATACAATAACAAAAGTTTTTAATTTTAGGAACATGCATGCTTAAATTCAAATTTCTATTTTCAAGCTGTCGTCTTTGATGATCATGAATATCAGTGTCAGAGGAACGCTGTTGAGGTGCACTTCAGATGATTTTCAACACATAATTGTGACATATAAGCGGATGAGTGGTGCAGAATATTCTATACCGATTTCAGTCTAAACTATTTTTAAAGTTTCAGTAACTTCAAATCCCTCATTACCTTCCATTAAAATTCCAATGTATTGCAATATGACCCATAAAATATCTAAAGGGACTTAAAAGCACTTGCTATTTTAAAATCATCGAAACGAAAATGCATCCCTCCTTAAATTACAAACTCCACTAGAAGATTTCTTGTCATTGTGTCATATTTAATACAGATTTTGCAGCCACTGTGTCATATTTCATACAGATTTTGCAGCCATTGTGTCATATTTAATATAGATTTTGCAGCATTCCAGTCCTGAAATCAAATGTTGTATCTTGATCTGATCTGATGCCAAGAATCTTAAATTTATACTCATTTTAACAAGCAGATTTTAAGCGTTCTCAGAGATATATTAAAAGTGCGGACGTAAATTTGTATACATACGGCTGCACAGATCCAGTACTATCCTTTAATAGCTATGTAGTATGGTACCTTGGCTTCTTTACATTACGAACGTATAGCACCAGACTACAAACCTATTATGAATTCCATACAAAATATCGTATTGGACTGAAAATCTATCGAATACGAGTTACAGAAAATGCTCAGTTTACTACAAGAAGCTGAGTGCTTAATATCTTCAATAGTGTTTAATCGGTTTTTGTTACCTTGCTACGAAGATTCCTATGGTGGTTAGAACAGATAAACCCAGAACTCCGACAGAAATTGCAACACCAACCAATAGTCCTGACGTTTTGGCTTCTTTAATTACGTCTAAAAAGGAAAATGTGACCTGACGATAGGTTAATTTCTTATATTTAGTGTCTTCGTATCAAAGAGGCTAAATATAGGCCATCCTCTATTAGATCTTTCAATATGAAAACATCTAAACTGAATCTGTTATATTAGAAGCAAACATATTTGCAAAGCTTACTACTGTTTTCTTTTGATAGAAGAGCTAGGTTTCACATTATACGCCTTCTATGTTTTAATATTTAGCCCCTACGGGGTTGGGGATATAAAGCAGACTCGATACGCCATCCTGCATGTCGTAATGTAGTAAGAAGCAGCTAAATAAAGCCGAAATAGCTCTATCATGGCATATCTTCTATGATAGATTCTGCACGATCTAACTTTAACTGCGTATCGTAGTTTGTAATCCTAGATTGGGTTGTGTATCGCTACTCAAGGTTTCGTCCTTTAACGCTTGTCTGCTCTTAAGATCGAATCAATGAGTTTTTACTACGAATAGCTCACTTCTGATTATGATTGATAAACCTTTACTATTCTAATCCCAATGCAAATTAGGCATCTTCTGATGATATTTGTACTGAATCAGTTGGACGCCCTGGAATATTTGCAAACTTTACTATGGTACTGTCTTTTTGGTGTGTGCTTTCGCCCACTAGTGAATTCAAACGCATCGATAATGTTCAAGAAACTCAAATACCAGCACTAAATTTATTCACTGCTCAAACTACGACCGAGTCCCTCGAAAACATATTCTCTTTTTAAGATTCCCAGGAACAGTCTCTTGATCTTGAACTGATTAGAGCGCAAGCAGGCCAAGGTATACGTCCCAAGACAAAATTCAATATACATCACTAAAAGCTCTGAACGTGTTGAGTGTCGTGCTAACTTCGATAGAAGATCGATAAATGAAACACCAGTGCAATATTTAGTACCGTTTCTTGTACTTGTACCAGAATCGTACACTGCCACTGTCCATTAGTGTATTATTGATGTTAGAATATATAGCAATAGACGTAATGATGATGTTTTGCATTATACATCGTATATTGCATTGAATCTTACTTCTCATGAAAAACTAAGGATCAAACAAATATTATTCCAGCCCTGTATTTATTCCCTGCTACATAACAACTACACCACATTTTATTGAGCTCGTCTTAGATCCAGTAATATAGGCCTTAAATCAAAACACAAAGAGACAGGCACGCACACCATTATGGAATGCTCGGTGCTAGCTCATGCCAACAATAGTCGCTTTGCTCTTAACACAGATTAAGTATTACAGTGTTAGCAAATGCAATAGCGCAGATCCAGTTGTCTTTTCTATTACAGATTGGACAGTTTGCACTGTGAATCTCGTTCTCAAACAATTGTTATATAACAGTGAGCAAACCTGTACACTCTAATCGATTAATTCGTTCAAATATGCCAGCGTATAATTTACTTGGGTCCTGAGTTGAGGGAATATGAAATCAAACCGGTGTCAAGAGGCTTGAATTGTCATTGCTTAGTATTATAGGGGATGCCAACAACTCATGCACCTTAAATCCCTAAAAGATAATTTAACATGCAACCTAATTGAACTGATTAATTGACATCGTGGCTGATTTGACGTAAGAAATCAAGGCAACTCCTAGTTCACCCTACAATTGGACGATTAATCGTTTTCTTTGGGTCCATGGATATACATAGTAGAAGGTGTAGACTTTATTAAACCACCAAGCTAAATAGAGGAATATTTCTTTTTTCATTCATCTGAACTATTAGTAGTTTAATATAGCATAAGGTTGCTAGTTAAATGAAAGAGAATTAATTGTATGTCATATATAATCATTTCCTAAGTAAGTCATCAAACACCGAGTAGAGCCAAAGTTTTGGGTTTGCCTCTTTTCGCTCCTTTGGGTCCTTGCTACATGCGATAGGCTCTACTCCTAATGACTTTTATTCAATCAATATGAAATATGCAGCCTATGGATGTTTAGCGTTAATGGTCCACACAAAAGTAATCAGTTATGGGGAATGGTGTCAATAACGTGTATCAGAACCCAACCCCGCCCCACCAAGCCATAAACTGGCAGTTCACCATTACTCTATGTACAACCAATGGATCCACCTTTTTGAGATTGCATAAGGTACCGATCGATATTCCCAGGCAACTCACACTGCAGCTGCTATTTCGATCAATAATCATGTCACTGCAATATAAAATCTGCATGAAGATTTTGTTCTTATTCGACTGTTATTCTATGTACATGTGCAACCGCACGATTCCGTTTCTGTGCTCGTAATCGTCCGTGATTTTCCACAATAGCTAATGAATACAGTTTACTAATCGTGTTGAAGAAACTTTGCGTCGCTGCAAGTATCTCTGAATAAACACGTACTCGAGAATGCAATGGCATTTAAACTAATTTGCTATCACAAACAGAGATACTGGTTATTATCGATATAATTCCAACAATAATTCCAATTATTCCACCAGCGATTGTTGTTCGGAGTTGCAACTCCAGTCACACCAAGACCAACAGTAACGTCCATAAATGTCAATTGACTATTTTATAATTTTATACATATTTTAATGTGAAATTAAAAGCCTTTGTGGTACTGCTGCACGCTCAAGTCTATACATTGCTTCAACAACAATGTAACCAATTATGGGTCCATCCAACCGAGTTTGTACTGGTATAGTCGAACAAAACAGTGCCTGTCGTCCAGGTTCACCCTGCCTGTTTAAATAATTAACAACTTCAGCTGGCTGTGCAGGTCCATACGAGTCAAAATACAAATGCTGGTGAGATGTTACCACGTATCCAACCCAGTGAGTTCTATGTACTGTTGTTAGATCCAGGTTGACGATGTCGGAACCGTGTGTGCATGGCACCATGGATGTAAGTTCATTTCGCACAAGGACACCACGAAAGTGTTTATTGCTTTTGCCATTGCGAGCAAATTAAGATTGGTCAACGGAGTGAACTTCTGCGACCGGTAATCAAGGACCTCTGCCTGATGGTATTTGTCGTCTCATTCCTAGTAATCGAAGGCCTCTTCCTTTTATATACGACCTCTCATCACCTATTTTAGTGCCATTCCTGGGGCAGTTAGGACAACCCCTAACGCCGCAGTTTTTCCAACCACTAGCGGAGCCGCTGCTGCCAACAACGCTGGAATCGCTGTCAGAAATTGAAATATCCTCCAGGTCCTTTGCATTTGTGTCACCTCTGACTAGGATACATTTAATGTCACGGAGATGTTTGTGTGTTTGGCCGCATCAAGCTGAGAGCTATGTTTGAATCAGCCACATACGGACAATTTCAGCTTATTTTGCCGGAGAAAGTTTTAGTGTGACCCCACAATTGCCATTTATTGCTGACACTCACTAAGGCCCACGTAGGACATTATTTGAATACGTAGCAGGTTTAATGATGAATTTTCCACAGGTGCATCGATTACTCTCATTCAGTCACTAGCACTCTCCAACAGTCTTGTCAGAAAGTATAACAGCAAAGCAATGATAACCACCACCAGCATTACCTACCCGTGCATGAAAACACATGTTGACAACGATTAGCCTCAATAACTCCAGACGTTCCAGTGAAAAGTAAAAAATTGGGAGCAGTCTAAGAAATTCTTGTTGAGAAATTTTCAGGCCAGTATTGATCTCTTGATGCCGGTCCATGTACGACCACAAATTATGATATGTACGTTCTATATGAGCTAGGACTTCTGCATAGTTAAACCGAATTTCTTCAGAGGGTTCCTGATGGCCGTTTAACCGCCTAGAGACCTCAATCACTTACAAGTTGTCAAATATCATTTTACTCTGTGCTTGGTCATTATCTTGCGCTGTAAGTTGAACCGTAAAGAATACATAATTTAGTACCATATGACCATGTTGGGTACTTATTTGCCATGTAAACAGTCCCACAATAGCAATCGGTGTGTACGCGTCTGTGGTATCTGCGAGAAAAGACAGCGGTATTGCGATTACAGATTGAATAAACGATAACAAGCGTGATTCTGTACTACAGTGAAGGGGTTAGAAAAGGCATCCACAAAGTCAATGTTTCTAATACAACTTCGCGAACAGCAGCACCAGCATCACGCCAAATTGCATCGTTGGTGATGTTCTAACCAAATACGGTAACTGTACTTTTAGGTTCAAATATAACCTATCGAACTTCGCTGCAATAGCCATATATTTGACTCAAAAGAACTTACACGAAAACCTAAATGTATACCAATAACCTGAGGTCGACAACTTGCAAATCCAAGATGAAAATTAGCATTGATGTTAATAAATATAGCTTCTATATATGTAACAGTAGCCGCTGTAGCATGTTCTCGACGTCGTCTAATTGCAAGTGACCTATGATCTGTATGATTCATTGTATCTGGGACGAACAACAGTGTTGGAGCTAGCTTTACAAGTGTAATCGTCGCTGTGTTTGGCTGTTCGAGAATAGTTGTGGCTACCTCCACTTTGTCAAGAATCGATTCGATTTCATTTCGTTTGATGGAATATAGTGCATTGATGAACAACGCCATTATACCGTTGTTGACAAATCCCACTTGGGCATTCCCACCGTAATTGCTATGATTGGCTTGTATAAGTTTTCCCTCAATTTCCAAAAATGCCTAAATAGAAGAAACAATCTAGACCTGCTCTGCACTTGTAATTCTAGTTTTAATTGATTGGGGTCCTTGCCGTGAATGAGTAATACAGCAAATCTCGTTTACTTCGATCCATTAACATAGGTCCCCCTGCGGGTTCGGGGTTGTAGAATTGGTAAGACGTGCCTCGCTACGTGTCGTAAGAGGCGACTAAGTAGAGGCAACCTGTTTGCCGTGGGTTGCGATCCGTGTCGGAGGAGGAAAGGATCCTGGTAGTTGAGCAGAGGCTTTCCGATTCAATACACTACTTTGGCCTCTACTTCTTCTAGACGGGTGGTCGGGATGGGTCCGGTCTCGACAAATCGGCTGGTCACGCCGAGCCCTATGATGTCATTATTTACTCGCTTACTTTCTTTATCTTTCTCGTTGTATCTCTCTTGATACCACCGTTGCCCCTACATTCTATCCCTTTAACTTTCCCTTTCCCAAGTCTTAGAAGACTTCCTAGAAGGCGGTGGCTCAACGGGTCAATCGGGGAGTAATTTTGCCTACTGAGTATGTCTCACGGGATGAATCAGAAGTTGATTTTACCTACTGAGTATAACATCTGTGTATCCCTGGCACTTGAAAAGTGTCCCCTTGTTGGGCTCCTTGGTGGGCGGGGAGCACAGGTGCCTAATTTTTAAACACACCAACATCGAAAATTCCAAAAGCAATCAACTAAAACGCACCAAAGCAGGATCTGACTCAGATGACGAACCATGTGGTGTGGATTCATTTCCACGCTTCATGGTGATACAGTTTAAAGATGCCTCAAAACCGCTTACTGTACTCTCTCCGTTTGATATTGAAAAAACAATTACAGAATTGATTGGTACACCAAAAAGTGTTAAAAAGTTGAAATCGGGCTGCCTACTTGTCGAGTGTCAGCGACGAGGTCAAACAGAGAACATCAAGAAAATGAAAACTTTCTTCGATATTCCAGTGGCCTCGTTCGCCCACACAACACTCAATACGTCCAAAGGCGTGATTCCCTTTCGTGACTTGGCTGGAGTCAGCGACACGGATATCATTGAAGGGATGAAAAACGAAGGTGTCACTGCAGTGCGTAGAATACGTATTAAACGTAACAACAATATGCAGGACACCAACACCATTATACTCACCTTCAACAAACCAACAGTACCCAGAGTGGTGAAAGTTGGCTTTTTGCAAGTGAAGGTTGATGTATACATTCCAAACCCACTTCGATGCTATAAGTGTCAGAAATATGGCCATCATGAAGACCGCTGCTCAAAAAGCCAAATATGTGGCTGATACGGAGGCCATTCTCACCAGCAATATGAGTGTAGAGCAACTCCGCATTGTGTCAACTGTGAAAAGGAGCACTACGCCAATTCCAAGGATTGTGATACCTGGAAACAGGAGAAGGAAATACAGACGGTAAAATACACAGCTAACATTCCCTATCCAGAGGCCAGAAAACTTGTACAGGCAAAATCATCCCTTCCTGGCCCATCCTTCTCCACTGTAGTTAAAAACAATCCCAAAGCAACGAAGGATGCTCAAACACAGACAGATCCACCCGCTTCAACATCAAGCTCTAACACATCCCATTACGAAGCACAGAAAAACATGGCATCTACTCAAACAACATTTAATAATACCCAACCACCGAAATCACCAAAGAATAAAAACAGATCTCAAGGAAATAGGAGGCACAAGGGGTCAGATTACCCCATCAAACGCTATAATAGGTTTGGAGACATTGAGAGCATGGATGCAGAAGAAACTGCTTCATGTTCTCAAGGTGGCTCCAGACATAACAAAACAAAAATCATCCCCGTACTTCCTCCAGGGAAATAATCATACAGATTATCTCCGCGAAAGATCTAACCTAGCTAAACAATCTCCACTCTAATCTGATAATGAAGAACACCATCATACAATGGAACTGTCGAGGACTTAAAGCCAATTACAATGATATTCTTCTGCTTTTAAACGAATATGATCCTGCAATACTATGCCTTCAGGAAACTTTTTTAAAAGATACGGATAACATCACACTTAAAAACTACTCCCTGTTTAACACCTACTCTCATAATGTTGACAGGGCCTCAGGAGGAGTTTCTATTGCTGTGAACAATAGAGCCCCTCATAGCGTCATCCCTTTAAACACAAATTTGCAAGCCATTGCTGTAAGTGTCACTCTATATCGAGTAATTACTTTTTGCTCTATTTATATACCACCAAACAATAACCTACTACCAAATGAATTAGACACTCTTGTTCAACAACTTCCTGCGCCATTTGTTTTACTCGGTGATTTTAATGCCCATAACATTTTATTGGGATCAAACTACATACGCTACAGAGGCAGAAAGTTTGAAGATTTCATTACTAGACACGATTTGTGTCTATATAACACCAAATCTCCGACGTACTTACACCCAGGAACGGGTACATACACGTATATCATCTTGTCAATTTGTTCTCCTTCACTACTTTTGGATTATAATTGGAAGGTCGCTGATGACCTTCACATCAGTGATCACTTTCCAGTCTCTCTTAAGAACACCAAGGTTAAACTTGATGACGCAATTCCACAGTGGAATTTAAAGAAGGCTGACTGGGCCAAATTTGAAACACTTTGTACAGCTAGGCTTACCAGGAATACCGTCCTAACTGACAGTGACCCATTCGACAATTTACATCCGTCTTAATTGAGATTGCAGAAGAATCCATTCCTAAGTCCTCACCAAACTGTTAAAGAACCCAAAAACCGTGGTTCTCCAAAGAATGTAAAGAAGCCATTAGACAACGCCGAGAAGCACTTAAAAAATTTAATAATCATCCAACGCCCGAAAATTTAACTCAGTACCGTATTGTTCGGGCCAAAGCTGGCGGCACGATTAAAGAAAGTAAAAGAACATTATGGAAAAAATATGTTTCAACTTTAAATTCTCGTTCCTCTATAAAGAAAGTTTGGGACACGATCCACAAAATAAATGGAAAGGGAAAACACAATTCTTTCCGACATCTGAAACTAAATGACAACAATTTCAATACCAAACATGAAATAGCTAATGTACTTGCTGATTGTTTCTCTAAAAACTCCTCATCGTCTAATTATTCAGAAACTTTCCGAAGATTAAAAGCTCAAAAAGAAATGACACGGTTCAAATTCACATTGAATAACTCGGAGAGTTATAACCAACCGTTTTCTTTGCCGGAGCTTATGGAATCTTTGAATAAGGCCCATGATACATCCGCTGGGCCTGACGATATACATTACCAATTTTTGAAACACCTTCCAGAACCATCATTAACAGTTCTTCTGGAAATCTTTAATGATTTATGGATTACTGGTAATGTACCAAAAATTTGGAAAGAAGCAACAGTAATACCAATTCCCAAACCAGGCAAAGATAGCGCAGATGCTACCAACTATAGATCCATATCACTAACTAGCTGCGTATGCAAAACAATGGAACGAATGATCAATTCTCGTCTTATATGGTATTTGGAAACCAACCATTTAATATCTCCTTTCCAAAGTGGCTTTCGTTATGGTCGTAGTACCAATGATCATCTGGTTAGACTGGAAACATTTATTCGCGACGATTGCATCAAGAAGTAACACTTAGTAGCGGTTTTCTTTGACTTAGAAAAGGCCTATGACACAACATGGAAGTACGGAATACTAAATGACCTGTACAATCTGGGTCTAAAAGGCCGTCTGCCTTCTTTCATATCAAACTTTCTCTCAGACAGGGAATTCAAAGTACGAATGGGCTCCAACCTCCCTTATATGCACGATCAAGAGATGGGTGTGCCCCAGGGCAGTATTTTATCGGTGGCGCTTTTCAACATAAAAATTAATAGCATCACCAAGTGTCTGGCTACTGGTGTGGATTGCTCTTTGTATGTTGATGACTTTCTAATATGTTACCGATCAAAGCACATGCATACAATTGAAAGACAACTTAAGCAAAATTGCAACAAGATTCAAAATTGGGCCAATACTAACGGTTTCAAATTCTCGAAATCAAAGACCGTATGTATGCATTTCTGTCAGTTACGAAGACATCATGATGAACCTAAACTCACGCTGGACGGAACACCTATTCCAGTTGTTGAGGAAACAAAGTTTTTACGTATTATCTTCGACAGAAAAGAGACTTTTATTCCACACTTGAAGAATTTGAAAGCTAAATGCTTGAAATCTCTAGATTTACTTAAAGTAGTAACACACACTGACTAGGGTGCTGATAGAAAATTCATACTCAGTTTATATAGAACGTTTATTTGCTCGAAACTAGACTATGGTTGCGTTGTTGATGGTTCAGCTAGGAAGTCGTATTTGAAGATGCTTGACCCAATTCATCATCAGGGAATAAGACCCGCTCTGGGAGCATTTAAGACATCCCCGTGTGAAAGCCTACTCGTTCAAGCGAACGAATCACCCTTGTTACAACGTACAGAAATGCTTTCCGCACAGTATGCTTACAAATTAAGATCTAACCCTCTAAACCCTGCTTTTTGTTTGGTTGTTTTTCAACCTAAATACAAAACCTTATACGAATATAAACCAAACGCCACACCTACCTTTGGCATGAGAATATTACCATGCCTTGACAGTGCCAAAATTGATCTTTCAAAAATTCAGAAAAAGTCCATCTCTGAAACTCCTCCCTGGCTACTTAAACAACCAAAAGTACTTTCTACGTTACACGATGGAAAAAACTCGGAGACAAACCCTTCCATCTTCCACAACTCTTATCGCGAACTCCTCATCCAATTTGAAACTTATACAAGAATATATACTGATGGATCAAAAGATGAGGAAAAGGCTGCTGCAGCCTTCGTTAGTGGAAAACACACAACAAAAGTTCGTTTGCCAAATGGTACATCCCTTTTTCCAGCCGAAATCAGAGCAATAAACCTTGCTCTGCAATATATTGAAAACAAATGTATTTTAAATAGCATCATCTTCTCCGACTCACTATCAGTACTTCAGTCACTACATCATAGAAAACTGGAGAACCCATTATTAGCCAATATTCTCCTCAAACATACTAAGCTGAGTACCGCCCACAATATAGTATACTGTTGGTTATCCAGCCATATTGGCATTAAAGGTAATGACAAAGCAGACCGCGCTGCTAAAATGGCCCTATCACTAGAACCATCTGATTTTAAAACACCGTATACAGATTTTAAACCTATTATAAAAGAATGTTTACGTCAGAAATGGCAGGTATCGTGGAATGATGGCGTGAATAACAAACTTCATGCCATCAAGCCAACCCTAGGAGAATGGACTCCTTCCTACACAGCCGTCCTTAGGGAGGAGGTAGTCATTGCAAGAATTCGAATTGGTCATACTTATTTAACCCACTCCCACATACTAAAAGGATTTCTTGCAACGAACCATTCACTGTTAAGCACCTTATGTTGGAGTGTTTCGACCTCCAACCTACGCGTGATCACTATTACAATGTGCATGACATTAGGGAGCTCTTCTGATACAGTGAGCGTGAGTTGTATTAAAGACGTCCTGAAGGAAGTAAACATTTATCATAAGCTATTGTTTTTATGCTATCAGCTTGAGCAGTTTTATGTGCTATATATACCGTCCCTAAATTTTAATTACCTTTCATCTGTTTTCATTATCATACACTACCTACACTCCCCGTTGATCGCGAAGATTTATTTATTTACCGTCGTTACCATTTTATCGTTTTACTTTCAACTGTTTGGTTTCGTATCGCTGGTCCATACGAAACCTTTTACCACTTTTAAAATGATCAAAGATATAACCTTTTGTATGGCGCTTAATAGCCTAACAGTGCTCGAGCGCCGTAAAAAATTCAATCTATCAATCAACATTAACATAGGCTCGCCCATGGCAAATGCTGGATCAGATATATCTTTGAACAGAGCCATAATGGAGCTATAGATGATTGATTTTGTTTAATATCGCTCACGTCTTCAAATGTAATCCCCTGTACATTACCAGATTTGCGGTCACTAAATCTGACAGTTTATGCTGAGCAGCTTCATTAATGATTTTACTAAACGCAAGCGTCATAGCTTTTATTGACGGTAGTGTAACTGGAACTTTGAAATGCTCGTGTCATTAATCATCGTAATCGTTCTCGATGTGATTTAGCCACCAACAATCCTAGTTTTTTCATTCGATTCACAGCAGCACTGTTTACATAATCAACAACTTACATTACACCCTGTTTAGCGATTGGTGACGCGCGCGATGTCAGAGCACCAAACACCTTCGGTGCGCCCATAAACAATCCACAGACAGCATCACCGAGCCCAATTCCGTAATATGTCATGTAAAAAGTATATCTTGCGTTAACAACGCGCACGTGTTTCACGCGTCCACGCACAACAGGCATTGGCAAATCAGCATGTTCAATATTGAAATTTATTTGGATCACAACTGGAATTCATTTGGACCTCTCTGAATATGGACTTCTTGTAGAACTTTGTGAACTAATTGAGATTTCATTCACAATAATATATTTTCTTTAACATTTTCAATTTTTATTGGAGGGAATTCAATTACTCCATGAAATTTACCAAATTTGTTGGTTTTCAGATGCTTACAGTAACAGCGTAGTGTATGCTCTTCATCTCGAAGCTATTCTAAACTAGTACATTTGCTCCATCCTACAGATTTAATTATTTTCAAATATTGGAACACAATAGCTTTACCTGACCATGATAGCTTAGAAATGTCTATCTTATCACATAGACAATAATAATAATAATAATAATAATAATAATAATAATAATAATAATAATAATAATAATAATAACAAAATCTTTTGAGAACTTTTGTCAGGCACTTTACAGCCAGCCATGATAAAGTGAATATAATTGTTTGATTCTTAGTTAAATATTTTTTTGCCATTGCACTAAAATGGATTTGGAATGGGCATACGGTTGTATAGATATAAAGACAGGGAAATCGATTCGAGCAAAATAAAGTTGCCCTTTCTGTTATTGCAGTGGTGACATAAAAAACACTGACATGAATAAGTATATTTTCTCAACATTAATACTGTTCGTGTTTTCCCCAAATGTCCTATTTGAATTATGGGCATGAGGTTGTATCACATCTGTGCAAATCAACATTAACTGATGCCCACAATTATCTGACATGTCCCAATGTAAGGTTTTAGCTTGGAGACTACACGTAGCGAGATGCTTGTCTTATGACAATATTTACAATACATACTACTTTGGTTACTACACGTACTTATTTTTTTATCATCTGGAGGTTCAACATACGTCAATAAGAGAGAGCTGGAAAAGATAGAGGAGCGGGTACACAAATTGTGAAGACTGAATGTTTTGTGGCCTAAAAATATTCCTGATATTATAATTATTTTAGATTACACAGTTCTGTATGTAAGCATTTATGCGTGACATACCTGCTTGAACAAGTTCGATTAAACTGGTTTTGAAAAGAATTTTGTCTCCTTTCTTTAGTGTTTTTACTAAACTGTAAGGTCCATTCTACACTTTTATAATTATAGGGAAGCCATGCACATGAAATGTTTGATTATATTTACATCTTTATTGAAATCTTCTCTAAAGTAAGGCGAATTAAAACTACCAGCTCTAATACTTTGAAGATCCTGCTACTAAGGCAAGTGCTCTGATAATTAACAGGGATTATCATTGGAGAACCAGGACTAGCAGATCTGTTTACTGACACATATATGAGATAATACTGATTGTCTGTAATTAAGATGCGCTTAGAACACTTGCACTAACAGCTGAAGTAAAATAACTGCATATCAATTCTTTCTTCATTAACTAATTCCCAAGTGTCAGCGTTGAACAGGGTGTCTGTACCTTGCCGTTTGTCATGTTATCCCTCCTTTGGAATATAGTATTACTCTGATTGTAAAATGAAGATGGACAGTTTTCTATACATTGTATTTATTACAATGAAAGGAAAATAAAAGTATGCCATATCACCCAGCTGGCAACTGATGGTGGTGCAACAAATTAATCAAACAATCTGTCTGTTCCTTTACATGAGGCTGATATTACATAGCTGCCAATGGAAATCGCTTACAAAAGCAGCCACGGGAAGCCATTGTAAACAAGAATTGTCAAGCAGAAAATAAATTCAGATATAAGTGATCTTGACAACGAAATGCTGGTCACATTAAGACAGGATATGACATAAAAGACCTTTCTTTTCGATGATATCAAAGTAGATACTAAAATGAGTTTATAAAAACCAGAGGTCAATTTTGTTTTCCTTGTTTTTCAAAGTAACTGTTCTTAGTCTGCTTTAGTAGGTACTACATTCTCGACCCCCATAAGCCAGATTTTGCGATCGAATTTTCTTTCTTCTTTGTCTTGGTTTTGTGAACACTTTTTAACAAATTATTGGCTTTAATATCATGTCAAGGGAATTTGAGTGATACACATTTCCCAAGGGTGCACGGAAGCACTTGGCCCTATGGGAGCCTGAGTAGGTATCAAAGGGCGAATCTTAGGATTACGAGTCTGATTCTCTATCAACTGGTCTACCGCAGCTTCCTTGAATGGGTGAAAAAAATTCATACATACATACATACATACATACATACATACATACATACATACATACGTACATACATACATACATACATACATGCATGCATACATACGTACATACATACATACATACATACATACATACATACATACATACATACATACATACATACACACATACATACATACATACATGCGTACCTACATACCATAATACCTTACTATATACGTACCTACAAACCTACATACGAACGTACCTACCCAAATACCTACGTACCTACCTAACTACTTACATACATGCAAGCATTCATACATACATACATACATACGTACATACATCCATACGTACATACATTGTTACGTGTAGGCTCGTACAAAAGTAACAAAAGAAAAGAGTGAAGCCAACAAGCTTTGTCAGTTTTAACAAAATAATGTATTTCCCTATAAAACAAGGTAAACATATGAAATAGGACTTACGGTTTGTGAATATAATCCAAAAATTAATCCTAGAATTGAAAAATGTAAGTCCTATCACTAAAAGTTCTAATTGAATCTAAGTTCGAATGTCGATGAAGTTCCAATATGGAAGGCGATGACGTCAGATGAGGTTGTTGTACTGATGGCAACAGTTCTTCGTTGAATCACAATTTATAATGTTCCCGTTTAGAATTCCAGAATAAATTTCTACTAAATGTCTTTGTCCCAGAATTTTCTAAAGAAGAGCACTTGTGTTTTCCAGAGAATATAAATTGTTAAACCCACAAAATAGAAGAAATCTAAATCAACTGGCATCAACATAAAAAACACCTTGAGCGCTAAAGGTGTAAAATACGACTGCCCAAATCTACTAGAAAACGTCTGTTTTAACCCACGAATTTAGATCACATGATGGCTCACGTAACGGGGCTACGTGATCACTAATTTGAACAGCGCAGTAAAAGTAATGACAATTTGCACGTATGCTAGAATATCCCTATCTAAGAATCAGATTCTCACGCTAGAAATGAATAAAAATGAAAGGCTGTTAACAACATGGCTAACAGGTGGGCCGAACATGACCTTGGTAATATTCAATCGTTTTCGCTTAGTGTTTACAAACGTTTGAACCAAGGTTAGCTACAAATCGTGATACAGTAATATTTTTGCGTTCTAATCAGGTCAAATAAAAAGACTGAATTTTTCAAAAATATCAAATCCCGTGAAAATAATCATTACAATAAAATGTAATGAAACAAAAATAAAATAAACAAAATTTAAAACTAACACACAAGTAATTAAATTACATATTCGTAACAACATACATACATACATACATACATACATACATACATACATACATACATATATACATACATGCATTCATTCTTAATTCGTTTTCTTTGCACAGTTAAAACAAACATATAGAACTATATATGTTTAAACATATATATATATATATATATATA
>JAECUM010010499.1:0-87707 GCA_016617855.1 Megalonaias nervosa
ACATTTATCACATAAGTATTTAATCCCTCAATACATTGCTTTAATTGCTTACTGAGCTTCAGTCAATTATTGCTAAAAATATTCTTAATAAACTAATCGTTCTATGAAGCAGGGTGTCTCACTTGATACAACATATCATGATGTAAACATTCTATGTAGCATAGTGTCTCTTGATACAAAAGATTATGATGCAAATCTTCTCTGGAGCATTGTGTATCATTTTACACAACAGATCATGATGTAAATCTTCTCTGGAGCATGGTGTATCATTTTACACAACAGATCATGATGTAAATCTTCTCTGGAGCGTGGTGTATCATTTTACACAACAGATCATGATGTAAATCTTCTCTGGAGCATGGTGTATCATTTTACACAACAGATCATGATGTACCTCACTCTATCCGACTTGGAAAAACACTGAAACTTGCTATCAATACTGCTGTCCAAATAGTCATACCAATGTTTCTAACACAAGCAACTAAACTAAAACTTTTAATATCATGGGTGCCTGTGGAATTGCTGGGGGAAGGGGGAGGGGGCAAACATGTAGTGGTTAGCTATTAAGTTTTAAGGGGGGGGGGGCAAGTAAGTACCTTGCCTTGTCCTTTTGTGCAGGCACCCATGTTTAATATGAATTCTTCTGAAAATCAATCTTACCCTGACAAAGCTCGGCTCCAATTCGATTCTGAACTTCATTCGTCACTCCCTCTCCAAGAGGTGCTGCCCCACATATGATTGTTTTGATACTGTTTACTTTGAAATTACTTACAAGTGGACTTTTAGCAAGAAACAAAGCCAGGGGTGGTACCAAATGCATATAAGTTATCTAAAATGCAAAAGCAAAAAACTACATTAAACAGGGCTAATATTAAATGCAACTGAATATTCTTGAGCATTATAAGGAAACAGAAAGTAGAGGGACACAAATATATGGCAAAACCTAAGGGATGTGTATTATATCACCCATATTTTGAAAGTTTTACCTGTTGCAACACGGTCATTAGAACCAAGAGTTAAAGATTACAGAAAATAATATCACTACTGTATGAGTTTAATTTAACCCTTTCATGATGTTCTATCTGGACCAATTTGATCCTATTGACAGTCAGACCTCACAAAGTGACAATTATGTACTTCAATGTGGCTGCAGGTACATACATACATACATACATACATACATACATACATACATATACATACATACTGTACATACATACATACATACATACATACAATCACACAGTTTGGAAAAGTGGACAGTTGGACATTTTATCCATCAGAGACAGTTATAATTAATTCCATATACCATCTCCTTCCCCCATATATATTTGCTATATATTGACATTTTGCATTTTGTTCTAGTTTTGAAGAAGACAGATGATATCAGTATGATGTACACGAGCCAGGTGACATTGCACTGCTATGATAGGCTACATGCAGTGTAGCTGGACAATGACTTTGGAACATAAACATTTGTGTTACAACTTGTTATTTTGACTGTGAATTAGTACAAAGTTGTCAGCACATGTTATTTCAATAGGGAATATTTCAAATTTTCTTTCCACTGTCTTTTTGAATATGACCTAATTGTTTGCTAAGGATCCCTCTTTACCCATGAAAATCTAGTCTGAAAGGTTACACTTCACATTTGTACTGAGGTCTCTATGCGAGTTCACTCTCATTGTAATATACATATTACATGTAAGATAAAGTTAATATCCATGCAAAAGTTCCAGTCTTATAGTCTTCTTGGACATGGCCGGCATGTGTGATTGATTGAAGGGTTATATACCCTAAAAAGTGTCAAAGAGCTCGTATTAATTATGTTGCTCTGTTCATATGAATAAATTCAGCCAACACAAAAGGATTTTTAAAAAGAAATATCTCATAGAGTAAATAAAATAAATGCTTGTTTTATTCACTGAAACAATGACTCCTCAAGTGAAAGAACAAATGGGGGAGGTAGATAAAATGGGAAAGTTCCCTATTGGCTGTCCAAATTACTGACTTTGATACAATGATTATGTATTACGTGTATCATGCCCTATATCAGAAAATCATCATTTATTTTCATGAAAAATCTGGAAACTCAGTGTCATGATAACTGGTGTTTTTTACTACATTAGATATTATTCTCACCTGATGTTGCTGAATGGCTGACAAAAACACATACGGCTCAAACTTGGGTAAAATCACAAGCTTGGTTCCTTGAATAATTGGACCAAACTGAACAACCACCATGCCATAGATGTGATAAAATGGCAGCAGACCGATCAATGCATCCTCCCCTGGTCTCAGCTGCATTGGCCCTCTTAGGTGAAAAAGTAACAAATTTGCTATGATGAAGATACATATCAATTTTCACTGACAATATTTTTCATATTTTGTAACAAATGGTGGCTTGCATTCATGTGTGTGTGTGTGTGTGTGTGTGTGTGTGTGTGTGTGAGAGAGAGAGGGAGGCATATTTGACCAATTGTCCTCCACCAAAATAAAACATCAATGAAAATTTCATGACAGATAAGGTCAGACTAATAAAAAAGGGACAATGGGAAACTAGGTGATCACATTCAGTCAAATCTGGAAGTACAAAAATGTGGCACTACTTAAACAACCTACACAATAACGGCTTTTTCCCAACAGCAGATAATGAAACTCTGGTACAATTGTTACTTCGACACAGACAACAATGAAATTTTAGTATAACTGTTATTTCAACATTGATAACATGCTAAGTTTTGCAATATGCCAATAGATCTTTTTTTCTTTTCATTTCCGTTGTATCACTGTACTACCGTACATTTCATCCACCAATCTGCATGGCTAGCATAAATAACAATAAATCAATCAGATGTCTTTTATTAAAGTCACTTTTCTATAGTGCAGTACAGATAATGGTTATTAATCTCATTAGATAATAAGTAATAAATAAAGAAAAATCAAATTCTGCTTACTTTTATATTTTATCAGTAAATTTACTTCAATCATCCAATAAAATCTTGAGAGTAAAATAAGAACAAAGAGGCACAGCCTCTTTTGTCTTCATCCACAAAGTGATTGACATCTAACATGAAAAATAGTACACATCATACTTTCTATTGTCTTGAAAGGTTTATATAGACCTATAATTATGCTACTGATCTGAATGAGGTTAATCTGATTACTGGCTGTTAAAGCAATTGTTTATATTATTGCTATATGCACATTTGCAGATGGCAGGTTAAAAAAGCAGTTGTCCCACTGGAATAAATTACATCAATGTAGTTTTACTGCTAGGACATCAGTCAGACTACATTTGCAACATTGGCCATAAGGATGATGTATCAGTGTGACACCTACCAACCCACCACCTTTTGAGAACCCCATGGAATAAGTCAAAACAATAGATATCCTCCATGGACAGCAGCTGACCCTTCGTCTGTTGAAGCCATCTGTCAATCAACTATCGCACAAAAGATTTATAGGCAAACAGATTTTGTTGTATACCAATACAAATTTGATGTATACCAATACAAACTTGATGTATATATACAAATTCAGTATTACTTTATACCAAACTGATTTTGTTGTATACCAATACAAATTTGCTGTATACAGCCATGATTTGCTGTATTCCAATACAGTCTGATGTATTCCAATATGAATTTGATGTATGCAAATACAAACTGTTGTATGTCAATATGATTTGCTGTACATGCATGAATTCAGTATTACTGTAAACCAATATGATTTACTGTCAACAAAAATGTTTTGCTTTATACAAATATGATTTGTTGTATTCGAATACGAATTTGCTATACATATATGAATTTGATATTACTGTATTCCAATATAAATTTCTGTATACAAATAGGATTTGGCTGTATTCCAGTATGAATTTGCTGTATATATACGAATTTGGTATTGCTGTATACCAATATGAGTTTGCTGTATACCAATACAACTTTGCTTCATTAAAATACGAATTTTTGTATACCAAATTACCAATACAATTCAACTCTTTAGAAATTCAACATTTTTCATCCAGTTTTGGCGAACTTTTTATAGTATGATTATGATTTTTTTCATATATTGAGGAATTTCTCCAACGAAAACCTCCAGTCTTCAAGATAAAATATGCAAATATGTAGACCGATTTTCACTCAGCGCCATCACTGCCAAGTAGAGTGAAGTACTGTGCCTCTGCTATCTGGTGATCCTCTATACAATTTTGTATATCACCCTTGCATTGACCAGCTTTTAAGATCATAATAAAATAGTTCTATGCACTCAGCCCCTTTACTTAATTTGTCATGATGTCTTACTAAGGTCAATCTGATATGTATCTTGATTGTCAGAGTTTGAAATTAAGTAAAATTCTTCCAAAAATATATGTCTACATGTATTTTTATAAAATGTAACATTACCTACCAGTATGCTCCTTCTCAAAGTCTTCAATTTTTGAAGTAAATAGTTTCTGCAAGTTTCCCACAATCAGATAATGCCTAATGTCAGTTATAGGTTTTGAAAACTACTTTTAAACTTTGAGAGCATGAGGGGTCAATGAAATTACCTGCACAGTTGCAGAATGCTGGTTACTAGGTTGGTGCAAGTAAATATGGCCACTTTTAGAAGCCCTGTTGTCCCACTGGGGATTAAATCAACAAATATCCTCCCTGTGACAGCAATTACCTGCATAGTTGCAAAAGGTTGGCCACAAGATTAGAGTGGGTTAACATGACCCCTTTGGGAAGCCCTGTTGTCCCACTTGAGTAGGGTAATGCGATGATGTCCTCCCTGGGACAAATATCTACATTGTCTGGGAATGCGCTACCATCATCCTCAAGTAAGGTTGAAAATGGTCGACATGCTTCTGCTTTTCCAACTACAATGATTTCCTATGAAAGAGAAAAGAAACAATGCTACAATTTGTATGTGCATTCATCTGTTGGCTTCTTTGTGGTGTTTTCATATACAGTCTCACAACACTAGAAGATAGTTTGTATGTCAGTGCAGGCACTTACTTGATTTGAGTATTGAATTTAAAATATCAGTGGATGTTCATCTAATGAAATTAATGTGGTAATATGTGAAAAACACGTATGCATTACTTGACAACACTGTTTTATCTCTGCAAGGAGCTTTGCCAAAATGCATGCCTTAAGAAATAAATAACTGTATATTTTCCCTCCAATGGAGAATAAAATGTGGGATGCCATGTGAAAATGACCTTGACATTAGTGTACAATGTTTTGCTGAACTTGATTGCTTCCCTGATGATTTCCACCATGGTTGACATGGAAACAATGATGGTTGCTTCTGAATGTTCTAGCTGTTTCTGGATTTCCACTGCAAATAAATAAATAAATATGAATTGTGGGTTGCATGTATATAATGTTTTTACAGAGGTGTTTTTTAGGGTTCTATCCCTGCACAATCATAACTAATCATTTTATAGTGCAAAGTCTTTTAGAACAATTTTTAAAAATAATTAATTATCTAATGAATTTTCATTTGTTCCTGTATAAATATTTATGGTCACTTAACATCTTTAAGTTGATAAATTGCTGAGGAATAAATAGTTTATTAATAATTAAAGAGAATTTAACATCTGATTTTCTTCAAATATTTAACTGTATGTTGCAAATTTAAAAACTGATCTTTGGGACCTTGATCTTGGACACCTCTTCTGATGTCTTCAGGTAAACCTTAGCTCAGAATCTAATTAAAACAGAACCCTATTTGAAAGCATCAATTTTTACCCTTTGGTCTTGACATTGAATCTTTAACTCAAAACTAATTGTAATTGAGGACACTGAACATGACTATATTTAACTTTTACTCACTTGGTGTATATACTGGATTGGCTGTGCTAACAGCAACACCCATAGCACCACAGGCTAGGAACACCATAGCATACTCTGGACAGTTGGACATAAAAACTAGTACTGTGTTCCCCTTTCTGAGCCCCAGTTTTGTGAGTGCACTTGCTACTTTGATAGCACATTCCTTTAGCTCTGAGCAGGTATAACTTCTTCCAGTGACATGATCAACCTTTCAAAACACAAAAATATTATATTAGTACTAACGACTACACCAGGGCAATGCACTCACTTTTCACCTCTGTAGTCTGGGGCTCCAAGCCTGCCTTAGCATGTGCAGTCTATGGTATGTGGTTGCCCATCCCAAGCTAATTTCTTCTGCCAAGTCAACATCCAAGCTAACAAAATAGCACTCAATACAATCAGCAGTGCTATGTCACTGGTTTATTATCCAAACACATTAGTAGTAGTAGCAAAAGGAAAATTAATAGGTTCACATGGAAATGGCACTTGGCGGGCTTAGCGGGAACATCCTACGTTAAAAATGTCCATATGTTTACACTGAGATGGCACTAGGGTGCACAACAGGAAAATCTGTTAACTGTTTTAGTGATATCCTTTTTCCATGTAGATAAATTTATGAGGCACAAGGGAAATTTAACATGGAAATTTCACTTGGGGGTCTAAAAAGAATGATAACATTAAACTGTCTTATTTTCAATCCAAAAGACCACAAATGCTATCTAGCAACTGCCTTTTGATTACAATCCAACACAAACCCCTATCCAACACACATCCCTACTATCAAGCAACCATCTCTTTTTACAATCCAAGCACACACCCCTACTATCCATCGAAAAGGGTAGGGTTGTTTATACATGCACCTACACTCACATAATACCAACATACATTCATATATAAGATAAGGGTAAGTGTTTATAGACACACTACTATATCATCTCACACAAATATCACAGGAGCAAGGATATGGGATTTTAAGTTTTTGATTTTGCAAGGAAAAACAAAGACATACACAACACGTACACAAACACAAAATTTAGTCAAATATCATGTGTAGCTCTCTTTCTCAGTGGCCCAGAAAAGGGCTGTTGGGTTTTACCACTCCCCTCTCCCAACAGTGGTCAAATCTGCCAAGTCAGGCACCACAGGCCACACGCCTATGTCCCCATTTGTTTTCATTTTTCCTTCACAATGTATTGATTGAAACAAGTCTAAAACTAGGCTTGTGAGTCTCCTTCCCCCAATCTTCCTTCTCCTCCACAGGGATCCAGTCTGGATGGCCCAATTTTCTGAATTTGTCCTTTGATCATTGGGAAATTAGATGGACACCCAAAGGTTCCGCACAAACAATTTAACATGACTGGCAAAAGAATGACTTCCTTCGTCATTTCAGTGTGTTCCAGTGTGATGCCCTCTTGAGTTCGGTGTCATTCTTTGAATTTGTCTTAGTCTTTAACAGTTTCTATCAGCCATGCAGAGCATGAAACAATTCGTCACCCACCCATGTTCCTGTCCAAGTGTGTTCTTCATCCTTCTAGCACCGCAAGGTTGGCCTTGGTTACATGTTTCAGCACATATACTGCATAAAGGAAACATCAGATTTCCTTCACAATGATGTGGTAGCACAGGTTGGTACAAGTTGGTTGGGGATAACACTTTGCATTTGATCAAACTTTGTACTGACGAATGTGTTCCATGCCAATGTGTTCTGTCAACATTTCAGGGTGCCCGGTAGGAAATCAAGCACATTTGCACACCCAAGTGTACTAGGAACACACATCGATGTTTTTGCTCTCCTTGAGATTCGTTCAAGCCATACATCAAGCATGTTGCATTGGTTCGTCCTCCAACTGTCATGTAGATTCAAAGGTTCGATATCCATCACGTCGTAACTTTTGGTAATGAGTCTAAATTTGATGGGTTTTGAATCGTCGGTCGTAATCGTGCTCCCACATTTCTATCACCTAGTATCCTTAACATTCTAACCTCAAGTGTCGTTGGTATGTTTGCTTGTGCAACTCTTTCATCGTAAGCTCTGAGAAAGGACTTTTCAGATTTTATTAAATGAAACAAGTGGGGCACCTGTGAAATCTCTGGAATTCGTACTCGTCGTAGGGGGCTTTAAATCCCAGTCATCCATGGAAAGACTTTCCAATTTTCTTTTCTTCACCGTTGCTAGCATATTGTATCCATTTGTTTTCAGTTTCACACAAGTAATGTAGTCAGCACAAAGTTTTAGCGAAATATCGATGGCTGACAGAGACATAGGATTGAGGGGGTATAATCACTAGTTTGTATTGAAGCTACACTAATCCATATGCTTTGGCGGTGGTAGAAGCTTCCTTTAAAGTGTAGCGTAACTAACTTGGCAACATTAATCCGAGTCTCGCTATCTCAAGTTTTTTAGGATAGGTCTTTATATTAGAGTTATATCTATCTGAGGGATGGCGTTCCAGAGTGTGACAGATTTCTACTCCAGTGGGATACTGTCGTATTACTGGCGTCTTGTCGCCGCCTGGTCGCCAAATAAATCGTCATCTAGGCCGTCTTCTGGATCTCAGACTGAGTCGTCGACTGGGTCGTCTTCTGGTTCGCAGACTGAGCCGTCAGCTAGGTCATCTTCTGGGTTGTCGACTGAGTCGTAATCCTAATCGTCGACTGAGTCGTGGTCGCGGTTAGTCACTTTCTCAAGATCGACAGGGACACGAACAGGAGAGAAATGAGAGAAAGAGATCTTCACTTACTAAAGGTATTCCTGCAAGGTTCGGGATAATAAGATTTCTGTGAGTCTTGAAGGAGCCTTGTAGCTCCTCCATTCTGATCAACGAAAGAACTAATCCTTATCCTTTAGAGATTCCTCGGCTAGCCTGTTCCTGTTTCGCGAACTATGGCCAAATGTGCTTGCTCCAGCAGGGTGGCTATACTGCTTCACTTGAAATGGACGTCTTCACACCATATCGCATCATACCATACCAACATTACAACCAGAATTGGCCCGTATACATACTCAACAGGTGAATCACGTCACCAAAACTACGCTGCTTGATGGTGCTACCAAGCCCAGTAACATTTAAAATCAAAACGTAAACATTAACGAAGTAGGAATTACTGTCCATGTATTTTCTCATTAAACAATCCACACCTCCACAACTACGTGCTTCCACGCACATACGAATACACAAAAGCACGGTTAAATTAAAGCAAAACACGATATTAAATAATCACAAAAGAATTTAAGTCTAGTTCATTATTTCATAGTATTCACTTCAAGCCATCATAACACTTGTTCCCTGTTCCGGATTAGAAAAATTCAACATAGAAATCAGCCAACTTCTTGGGTACATTTCTCTGTCTTCTGGGTCATTTATCACCAGCTGTTCTTGACTCCACAATGTCGCTGTCGTTTACTGTGAGAATTCCCGCCATGCAGTCGATAGGGTGCGCGGCAACAAGACTGACATCATCGAGGACGTCGTTCCCTTGATTTTTGGCATTACATTCTGAATTTTCAGAGTCCAATCCCCTCGTTCCGTCCTATACGAGCGGTCCACGTGCACTACGAGAGGCTTCCCGTGTCTACCGCATTTAACCTTATAATTGCTGTCACTCAGCCTGTCAAGGATTTCGTTGAGCACATACTAACATGCTTGTAATTTCGTCGAAATTCCCCTTATTCTCTTTGGCGAACACAACCAGACAAGCTCGCCTGTCTGAAATCGCTCCCAACTGTTTCTGTTATCATAATCCAGCTTTTGTCGCCGCATGATGCATTCCAAGTTCTCTCTGGCGTAACGATGGGAAATTTTTAATCTTCTTTCCAATGCTTGAACCCAGTCATACGAACTGCTGTCACGTTGATTGGGTGGTCTTCCAAACGCAACGTCTAATGGCAAATCAGCCTCCCTTCCCATCATTATGAAAGTGGGAGTAAAACCAGAGGTTTCATGCACTGCCGAACAGTATGCCATTGCTAGGTAGGAAAGGTGCTCGTCCCGATCTCTTAGTCGTTCTTCGGCGAAGGCAAATAGTATGCTCTCTAGCGTTCAGTTCATCTTTTCCACAATGCCGTTGCCCTGAGCATGGTATGGACTAGTCTTAGTTTTTTCTATTCCAAGGAGTCGACACATTTCACTAAAGATTTCACTCTCGAACTGTCGGCCTTGATCCGTGTGAATCTGTCTTGGCACACTAGAACGTGTGATGATCTCCTCTACTATCAGTTGTGCGACAACTGTAGCTTCCTGGAAGGACCTTGGGAATATCTCAGTCCATTTAGTAAAGTAGTCAGTGATGAAAAGAATGTAAACATTTCCGTTTTCGGTCCTCGGAAGTGACCCTAATACGTCAACAGCTATACGTTCCATCGGAACCCGGACGCACCCAACTTCATCTGAACTCACATTTTCAGTCTTGGTGACCTTCGCACAGGCATCACATCCCTGACACCACAGTCGCACATCTTTCTTACGTTTGACCCAGTAATACCCTATTCTGATCTTCTCTATGGTTTTCCTGATGCCAAGGTGTTCTACACTGTACGAAACATGAGCCATACATAGAACATCATTTCTCTTTTCTCTTACGACAATAGCCTGACTGTGAATTTCTCCACCATCGTCTGACTCCCAACTGTAAAAGGGTATGGAGTTCTTTATCTCTAGCTGGTCCCACTGACTCCAGAGGCTTTTGACCAACACATTATCTTGCAAGTTCTTCCAATGGTGGTCGTTGATTGCTTTCAACCCAGCTTATCACAATTGCGACATCATGGTCAGATTTCTGGGCTTTGGAGAACTCGTTGCTACCACAGGATGTCTGTATCGTAGCTACTAGTATACCAGTCGGCCGATCATTGCTGCTTACTTTTGTTTCCTCTACTTGAAACCGCATTGCCTACATGAGCCCCTGGAAAGGGCGTCAGCGTTACGATGCAATCGACCAGAGCGATGCTGAATCTCAAACTGTGACACGACTTCGATTCATCTAGCGAGTTGCCCTTCTGGGTTCTTGCAAAGGAGAAACCACCCCAAGGAGCTGTGGTCTGTCCTGTTCAAGAAACGCCTTCCATAAAGGTAATGCTTGAAATTTCACATAGAATACTAGCGCCTATATCTCCTTTCTTGTGAGACAGTATCGTCTTTCGGTTTTCGTTTGTGATCGGCCAGCATAAGCTACAACCCTCACGCATCCGTCGTGTACTTGCAACAGAACGGCTCCAAGTCCACTGTCTCTAGCATCTGTGTCAAGAATGAAGGGCTTTACTGGGTCTGGTAACGATAACACCGGGCCGATCGTCAGTCGCCTCTTCAACTCATCGAAAGAAGGGTGACAATTCTCAGACCAGACAAAATGTCTCCATTTTTCTGTCAGTCGGTGTAAGCTAACTGCAATATCGTCCAGCCCTTTATAAATCGGCGATATTATAAGCATAGTCCTAGGAAGCTGCGAAGTTCTGTCTGTGACGTCGGATGTCTCCAGTCGAAGACGGCCGACACTTTCTCTGGATCTGCATGTAAACCCTTCTTCGACACAAATGTCCCAAATACTTGACCTCTTTTGCAAACAAACAATATTTTTGGGGCATGAGCTTCAGAGCAGCTTCTGCAATTGTCAAAGACCTGTCGAAGACGATACACCTCCTTTTCTTACGTGCGTCCAAAGACTATAACGTCGTCGATGTAAATCAAACATATCAGCCATTGGAGTTCCGCCAGAACAATCTCGATCATTCTATCGACGGCCCCGGTTGCATTTGAGAGCCCAAATGGCATAACACTGAACTCGTATAAACCTTGCCTAGTTGTGAATACCTATTCTGACTGATCCTCTGGCTCTATTTCTAACTGAAAATAACCACTCATGAGGTCTAAGGTTGAGAACCAAGTTACCCCTAAAAGCGATTCAAGTGACTCGTCGATCCGCGGTAGAGGGTAGGCGTCTTGCGCAGTCACTTCGTTCAAGGTATGGTAATCGATGCAAAACCTCGTTGTGCCACCCTTTTTCTTTATTAAAACCACTGGCGACGACCATGGACCGGAAGATGGTGAAATTATCCATTTTTTCAACATGTCACATGCTTAACAATGTCTTGCCTGGCGCGAATCAGAACCCTTCTTGTTAGTAGTTTTATTGTGATCTCGAACTCCCCGTTTCAATTTTGTGTAGCGCCACCTATACCTCTTAGAAAATAGATACTACTCAATGTGTAGTTCTTCCAAGATCAGCATCAGATACAGGAAAGAGTAACTGGTATTCTCAGAGAAACGTATCCACGTTTCTTGCCTGTTCTTCGGACAGTGATTCTTTGATTCCTGAGCCAGTTCTTTAAATGAATTGGTACTCGAAGCTGCGACTCCCTATTTTCAAGGCAAGAATTTCCCTCTAAGCAGAAGCAGATATCTCCGGCTCTGACCAGCGTCCTTGGGGCTATGATGTCGTGGCACTCTACAAACTTCTGACTCTACTCCACCATTACAATTTCTGGTACTACTGAAGACAACTGCTTGTCAAACTTTCCTGGAAAGATTATTCCGTGCATCGCTGGAACGTTCACTGTCTCAGCGACAATTATTCTGGCGTATCGTGCTTGTCCTTTAATCATACAAGGTAAATTTTCCTTGCCGACGGAAACACAACCCTTATTAATATCGAGTGGACACCAGCTAATCTCGAGAAAATCCAATCCAAGGATTTCCTCTGCTGGGATGTCAGCAACCAGCATTTTTGTGTCGTCGACGAACCCCATGTATGCTGTTTTTCGAATCAGGAGATCGACACCAGAACCTTAAATGGTGCCTGCTACATACAACCCGAGGTTAACATCGAACTATCGGTTTCCAAGTCAATAGGTTGCATGGTTCCTCATGCGTCTTTGTCGTTCGTCCCTGTCATATCTCATGCGACCCGTCGAATGTGTCATTTGGTGTGAACCATTCCTACCTGGCTTCTTAACAGTGCAATCTTTCTTAAAATATCCCAATTGGCCGCACCCGTAACAAGCAAGTTCGTCATGGTTTCTGTTTCTGCGTTGCTTTGGGACCGGTCTCGATTACTTTGTGCCCCTTACTTCACTCCTACGTTCAGTGGCCAATTTTGTCAGCTCCAGAATTTGCTCTCTCAGTTCTCTGATTGCTGGCCCATGTTCTTCTTTCTGCTAACTTTCCACGGAAGTGCCTTTTACCCTCTAGGCATTTTACTCCAAGACACGACCAAATAGCTCATGGAATCTTTAAACTGTATTTATCCCACTTTAATGTAGATGAATTTGACTTCGTTCATGCTGACTGTTGGACATTCGGTACCTTGTTCTGACTAATATTTAAAAATAATATTTTGAGATGTTACGAATATGTAATTAAATTGCTTGTGTGTTAGTTTTAAATTCTTTTATATTATTTTTGTTTCATTATATTTTGTTGTAATGATTATTTTCACGGGATTTGATATTTTTTTAAAAAAATTCAGTCTTCTGTTGACTTGATTAGAACGCAAAAGTATGACTTAAGCACTATTTTTTGCTCACCTTGGTTCATAGTTTTTGTAAACATCGAGTGAAAACGATTGGCTATTACCATGTTCTGCTTGCGTGATAGCTCTAATTTGTAAACAACTTTTTTTTATTGAATCTTATAGGAAGATTCGTTAAGTTCTTTCAAGGTGTACGTGTCTATCGGCTGTGCACTTTTACTGAGTTGTTCCATCTGGGTGACCACGTGGGCCACCATGTGATCTAAAATTGAGGGATTAATACTCATTCTCAGAGTTTTTCAGTGAGTCGTAAGAATGTACCTTTGAGCTCAAGGTATTTGTCTTGTTGTTGCCATTTGAGTTGATTTTCGTATTTAAAATAATTTATTCACCCTGGGAAATATTCTACTTCAACGAAATACTTGGACAAAGACATTCAGTGGAAATTTATTCTGGAATTCTAAACGGGAACATTATGAATTGTGATTCAACGAGAAACTGTTGCCATCAGTACAACGACCTCATCTGACGTCATCGCCTTCCATATTGGAACTTCATAGAGATTCGAACCTGGATTCAATTTGAACTGTTTAGTGATAGGACATATATTTGTCAATTTTAGGATTAAATTTTGGATTATATTCACAAACCGTAAGTCCTATTTCATATTTTTATCTTATTTTCTAGGGAAATAAATTATTTTGTTAAAATTTACAAAGCTTGTCGACCTCACTCTTTTCTTTTGTTACATTTGTACGAGCCTACATGTAACAGAGAAAATGTTAGCCATTACTGTAGCATATCGAGTGTGAGAGAAAAGTTTCACGTCGTCCTGGAATATTAATACGATTGGGATAGGTTCTTGGGATACATTTCTCGCAGGCACTATGAGCTGCGCAAAATTTAGGGATGTGTACATTCAAAGTAGAAAAAAGATCAAATCCACCTGTTTCTTTCTGCTCTTGCGTTGTTCTTCCTTTAAGTCTTCCTCGTGTTCATTCTCAAGTTTTTGAATATGACATTGATGCACCAAGTTCACATCTTGGTTAATACAACGGCATTTTTTCTTCCGGGACGAACGTGCGCCTTTGGATTACTGTTTCGAATAAGATTTCCACAAATGGAGAACAATGTTAATAATTCGCAAGTACTCTCCTGTTATTGAATTCACGGCTCAGGCACACCACTCATCTCTTCCTGACCGGGTTAAAGTTGGCTGGGTCGAGTAAAGTTTTACTATATACTCGTTCCTGGGCCGAGTGGATACGTATTCACTTCTTGAGAATAAATCTGAGTGTATTTTCTAGCCTTATCAAGCGTCGAAGTTCAACACCACGGAACATTGGCGTGCTTCAATTATAAATAACCTTTGTCTAATTTGCCGACTTGATGTCACTCTAGAACATGCCGTAAAGCTACATGATGTAGGCTTGATGTTAAAACTTGTAAAAATTATGAACATATGTTGCTGTTTTACACCTAGCCCTTGATTTCTTAATAGTGTTCGCATTTACAGCAATACATTTAGGTAATTTCGACGTCATTTTGATGCGTATAACGTTTTTCTTTACGAGTTATACCTCTGAGAAGTTAAGATACAGAGAATGTAAAAAAACAGTTTTGACTTTCAGTCAGGTCAGGCAATGTTACAGTTGGCCAATATAACCAGTATTGTAAAGACTGAAGCTGTGTTGATATATTGTCATATGAAAGGGAAGATGCACGCAGATATTTCTATATGTAATTACGTTTCCACAAGAAAAAATGTTACGTTTAAATGTGTAATTTAAGTAAATCGGCTGATCCCCACCAACTTTCGAACAATGCTATTCATAAAGCAGACAATGTTAAGACAACAGCTGATTAGTCGCAATCTAGTTGGGGTAATGACCTAGAAATGTTCCAGTTATTTCGGCCAATCAATATTTCTTTATATACTGCCTGTGTGTAGCTGTCTAGAATGGTGGTTTTACCAAAATGGATTATGTAGATGGAAAGTTTATGGAAACTGAGACAGTTGGAATTCTTCTTTCAGATGCTAGTTATTGTAATTTTTCTTGCGAAGAGTACAGACTGGTATAAATTTCTGCTGACGTTTTTACTTTGCAAGACAGTGTATTATAAAGCTGCACAATCTTGAAAATATAGGTGATCTGGGGTCGGTCAAGCAATGGCTGACCAGACGAAAATCATGAAAGTTTGATATTTTTTTGGTCTCTTAATTCCTCCTATATCTGACTCAAAGATGTCTGATATGTCATTGAAAAGGAAAATTATGATACCTAAATTACGGAAATCAAGGGATATTTGTTCAACTGCAATTTCTAAAGTTACAAATAATGTCGTTTATTATATGTTTATCTATGTAGCCATTTATTAGAACATAACAGGTTAATGGTTTTGCCCCTTTCTTTTATATCAAACTTGCATGTGTTTCTTTAGCTAAAAGCGTACGCAGTATAGTGGAAAAGTGTACTATGTTAAACATAAGGAGGACAAGGATGAGTAACTTTTGCAACTCACGCGTCCCACAGATGCAAAGAATGTGTTGCTCCCGATTGGCAAATCCTTGATCACATTTCTGACAATAATGAGTATGTCCAAGAAATCATGTGATGGTAGTAATGGAATCGAAATGTTCCTGATGATGATACAAGTGAATGTATTTTCCGTCTGGACATCAAAATACGAAAGCTCCACGAACCACTTGAACGTATAACGAAGAGCCAGCAAGTCTTGAAGTCTCCGCTTTTCAGGATTGCCACACATGGTCTCATTGAAAATGCCTGCCCGCTTGCTGCAACGTTTTGAATCAAGATGAATCGACCACACTTTGTTGAGAAACCAAAAGAAACTAAGAGACGACGACGACTTTCGGTGTCGATTCATACACTAAATGAGGTGTTGGCATAGTGCATGCGAATGATTTTGAAGATCACATTAGTGAACCTGAACCAACAGACTTTAACTCTATTATAAGACTAAGACAGTCATGATCCACCAAAACTGAAAGTCGTTCAATTCTCCAGAATATTATTTTCACATTCGAGAGACACAAAGAGTGACTTGCAGAAAATTTAGAACCAGCGCTTACACGTGGAAATTTAAAGAGTTCAAATGTAAGTGCCACCAGAGAAAGCAGCCAGTTTTATTGGATATTTTTGGGATTCATTATTAGAAACACTGAAACGACAATGCAAAGGTAAAGATGACGATCGTTTTAGACTCTCCATTAATCACGGCAGTGGGAAGTCTACTGTCTGGATAGAGTTTAGTACACCAGCATAATTAACACCTTCCAAAATAATCGAGAAAAATTGAATAAATTCAACAATCCAATGACGAGTTTAACATGGCCGATGGAAAAGACACTCTTCACTTGACCCACATTTCACCTTCCAAAGGCAGTAGACGCAGAAACATCGCATTCCATTTCTAGACGAAATTCGCACTACCAAACACAGTATCGTCCAAACTGACAACTCGCAAGATCAAACTGTGCTTAGCCCATACCCTTTGTCGTGGACCAAACTTATGCCAAGATGAACAATGCAGCATGATGGAAAAGATCATGGGATGTGACACCGTTTGAAATCGGACAGAAACAGAACCAGACAATGGAGAGAGGCAGAATTCCTGTTGCAGGAAACAAGCAGGTATTTTCATAGGGACCGTTTGTGGTATTCCTGAAGCGCCACAAATCCCCCAGGAATCAAAACGCGTTACAAAATTCAGCCAGAGCGTGGTGTCTCTTCCAATCAGAAGCAATAGTATATGTTTTGTGCTGGATTGTAATCCAACATTCGGGTGATGGATAGTAGGGTGTGTTTGAATTGTAATAAAATGTGGGTACTGGAGAGTAAAGGTGAGTGGCTGAACAGTAATCAAAACGCGGTTGCTGGATTGAAGGGTGTATGTTAGGACTGTAATCAAAAAGTGAGTGTTAGACAGTATATGTGGTGTGTTTAGATTGTAATAAAAAAGACGGTTGTTGAATATTACGAATATGTGTTGGATAGTATGGGTTGACTGTTTTATTGTAATGAAAAAGCAGGCTACTGGATAGTATATGTGGTGTGCTGGATTCTTTAATCTTTGTTCATGATTGAAAATTGTAATGATTATCTATCAAGAAGATACTAAATATCTAAGTTTTGTATACGTGTATAGATTCTATTTAAGTTATTAAGAGTGCCTGTCGATTGCATATGATCTATAACAGGGGTCGGCAACCTATTTTACATAGTGTGCCACTTTTTCCGAATTAATTACAAAATGAAGGAGTGCGTGCCACCAACAAAAGAGTAACACTGTTAAAATTGAGATTTTTGGCTGCCCCCCCCCTCCCCCCCGCGTGCCACACAAAACCTCTAGCGTACTGTAGGTTGCCGACCCCTGATCTATAAACAGGTGTTATCCAGTTTCTCTTAATAAACATCTTTCGAGTTTGGAGTTATTTATGGTTGGCATGTGAAAGTTAGGTGGTTGAGTACTACAACGTTGGTCACTGAATAGGTATGGTGAAATATTAAACTGAGTAGTAACGTCTGCCACGTGAGATATATTGCGACATATAGTCGTAATAGAATCTTGGAGGTGTATATAAGGAAAGAACTGAGCAACCGATTTCATTCCTATTTCGGATTTTTATTTAATATATTCTTGTGTTAAAATCAGTTTGCAGCTATGTTTAATGTTGTGTTTACAGATAATTTAGAGGAGATATTTACCTGGATTATCGTTGGGATTACAAAGAGCTCATTGGACTGAAATATTATTCTTGGACTATTGTGAATTTATTCAAAAAGAGTTCTGGACAATGCCAATTTGATACAACAGGACTCTTGGCAGACCAATACATTCGAGGATCTGGAATTTATTTCGAAACATTCAATTCTTAGGACTTGTGATATAAAGTTTGGAGTTATTTTAGATTTAGCTCACACTACTGTAAGTCCCTCTTAAGTTTTCATTTTATAACGTTCATAATTAAATTATTTGCTAAGTTTTAAAAAAGTTGTTGATTTTGCTTTTTTCTGAGACTTAGGTTTGACCATAGAGAGTCGTAACAGTATTTACATACCAAGTCAGCGAAAGATTCATTTGCATTTGTGAAGAAAAATAAATAGTAGTACCTTTGACTCTGATTCAAAGATCACAGAGGGTTGGTTATCAGACCCGTGTGAGAAAATGAAGAGCACGTTTTTATGGCGAGCTTGATACAACTTTCTGTAACGAGTCACTGTTTTCACGGGCACGTGTTATTGGACGAACGTCAAAATGATGCTGGACGCCGAACAACGGCCATTGCCACGGGCTTAACTGGACTTAAACGCCAGTAAAGCTGCATTAGAGACAATACAAAATATTTCCACTTATTCATAAGTATCGATTTGGTTTCACAGTAGAGCAGCGATAAATGCAGAGTACGGTCAAAATGTGATAACGTTAAAGGTTCTGTTGAAGGTTCATTTGTGTGCATTTGGGTGTGTACAATATATGTCGGTATAAGAAATGCTCGAGTACGCGAAAAACTTTGGGATCCAATAGATGGAACAAGTGCAAACATATTCATACAAACACTTTAAAGTTGGTTCTCTAATGACACCATTAACCTCGCATTAATTGTGTGTCTAAATAGAATAAAGAATAACATAATGTTAAAGCTATAAATATATTCATGAAACACGGATGCTCTGATGCAGCGCCAGAAAGCCAAAATAAAGCAGAATTTATCCGGATGGACAAAGGTAAAACTAAATTCTTACACATTCTTTGTAGAACATAACAACTGCCGTTCCTTACCATACATGTGATTCCCTTGTACTCATCTAGCTTGGAGAACACAAACTCAGAAAATGACACATTGGGGACGTCGATATCCAGGTAGGGACTACGGATTATGGGTACACCATTCTCATCTGAAAGCACCAGCGGTCGCGAGGATAGAAATGATGATCGTCTAATGCAGATATTGCGTGGCTTTTTGCATTGAATTACACTTGTTTGCGGTTGCCGAAAGATAGACGATGAAAACGGATGATCATTATGAACCCATGTTCTTTGATGAATTTGAAACCATTGTTTTTCCTGTACCGATTTTGGGGACTTTTGTGTGTACGCTGAAACCAGGAGACGAAAAACTTGTCTTTTAGATATTTCCATCATGTACAAAAATTCAGCAAGCGTCCGCTCCACCCTTTACCTGCAACAAGAGGATAGGAATGCTTTATACACCAAATCATACGAGTAGATAAAATATGTATTTTTTGTTTAAAAAACTCATATATAAAGAATATTGTATAGACGATTGGACAGAGACAGGCTGTCTAAAACGTTCTTGTCGCAATATATCGAGAAACATCTCTTTTTTACCTGCAGCTACACAGGTGTGAAAAACAGTAATCAGTGCTGTAGATTTTGAATACAACGAGTCAACTGACCCAGGGCGGGTATCAAGCTCGTGACCTATGGATTACAACTCCATCGCTCTACAAACAGTGCTACATGGATCCCTTACCTGAGCCACCAATCAAATGGCTGTATTTTGGCAATTTGTAGTACGATCACAGGCATGGAGTAAGTTTGGTGACAGGGAAATTTGCAGTACGACCCCAGGCCTGGAGTACAGTTTGGTGACATAGCAATTTGCAGTACGACCCCAGGCCTGGAGTACATTTTGGTGACATAGCAATTTGCAGTACAGCCCCAAGCCTGGAGTACAGTTTGGTGACAGAGGATTAAGATTTCATTTATGAAAATTCTGGACCACGTTGTTATACGCTCTGATAGCTCATGCATAACAAATGTGGTACTATAAACCACATGTGTTGTACAGTGTTTGCATTTTAAAATACTTGTTATATTAATCTATTTGGGGCATATATATATATATATATATATATATATATATATATATATATATATATATATATATATATATATATATATATATATATATATATATATATAGGCTTATTATCTCTGGTAACGGTCACCCAATCGAAAAAAATTTCGGAATACTTCGACTCTTTAATGAGTCTCCATATCCATACACTACTCTCCTACCTTCAAGACACAATGGACTATCTCGTGAAAGGTAAAGCCAGTGAAACGTTAGCAATCGACATAATTCACGTTTCACTAAATGTAACATTTCTCTATATCAACAATCTGCATGATAAGGGAAAACATGGATGTAAACAAACCTGGGAAACAAGACCTGCGAAGACGCCACCAACAGAATTCCTCGTCAAACTCGTGAAGCTAGTTCTTAAACTAAACAGCTTTGAGTTTCATGGCAAGAATTACCTCCAGATAAATTTAACAGCCATGGGGACTAAGATGGCCTCCTCATATGCAAATATCTTTATGGGCCGATAAGAAAGTAAACTTCTTGACTCTGTAATTCATACACCAAACCAGTGGGTGCATTTCAGTGATGATGTGGAAATGAAATGGAACGACAGGATGGAAAAACTAAACGAATTCATCATGCAGATCAATACTTTCCATCATTCCATCAAATTCACTGCCGAAATTTCGAACACAGACCATATATTTTTGGATACAAAAATTAAATTGCCAATAAGAAACTCTATGCAAATATTTGTTCCAAACCGACTGACAAATATCAATAGCTTCTTCCATCTAGCTTCTCACCCAAGGCAATGCATCCTTAACATCCCTTTCAGTCAAGTATTTAGGATCAGGAGAATTGGCTCTGATGAGGCAACCTTCGATAAGAGGTGCGGAGGACTAATCCAACATCTGACAATACGAGGCTACGGTAAAGATATAATAGTGGAAGCGATAGATAAAGTAAAGGAGAAAAAAAAAGAAAAAAAGTGAAAGAAAATGTGGAACGAACACCCTTCATCTTCATGTTCCACCCAGAAAACCCGTAAGTAGGTCGCATCATTCACAAACATTAGCCAATCATTGAATCGTTTATACCGCTTAAATTGATCTTTCCACACAAACTAATAGTTGCATTTCGCAGACCTCAAAATTTGTGAGACATGTTAGTCAGGGCAAATTTTAAGCCATTCTCAAATTAATAACAGATGGGGAATCGAAGCCTTGTAGAAACAAACGAGACGTGCCAAAACATGAAGGAAACCAACACATTTTCCAACAGTCACAACACAATACAATACTATAACATGCAGCACAGAAAATGTAATGTACCTCATCACATGCAAGGTATGCAGCTCCCAATATGTTGGAGAAACGCAGAAATTAATTATTAGAATGAATCTCCACAGATCCTACAGGCAAACCAATAAGTGGAAAGGAGCCCAGTGGCGTAACATTTCTCTTCTCCATGCCATACTTTCAATGATAATCCTGACTAGGAACGCCCATAACCCAAAATGAAGCACAGGAAAGAGGAAACTGTTGTTGTTGTTGTTGTTGTTGTAGGGTTTAACGCCATTTTTCAGCACAAGATAGGCTATACATGGCGGCCAGTATAAATGGTGGAGGAAGAACCAGGGAAAACCCTGGAAAAAACCACCGACCAAAGTAAAGCTACTGGCAAGCTTTCTCACGTACCCACATAGGCCGAGCCCGAGACTCGAACCCATGCCGAGAGAGGTGAAACGGCAGTGATCCGTAACGGTGAACGCTTTAGACCACTCGAGGCCCCGGAAACAGGAAATACAAAGAAGCCTATTGGATTTGCCAGTTGCGTACACTCATATCCAGCCTCTTAAATCAGGAATTATCCAAACAAGCATTTGTCAATGCACAGGTAATATAGAATTTACAGGTCACCAAAATTACATTTTCTTGCCATTGAGTTGCTTTCGGAATCATATGGTCTTAACTATATCATTTTTATGTAAAACGGTAAAAAATACATTTATAATTTATTAAAAAGCGTTTATTAAGCTATTAAATATTACAAACTCAATGATGCAATTTTGCTCTAGAACTGAAATTCATGCAAGTTCTAACATACAGCCAGATCAACGAAGTACTAGATCCAGGACGGAAATATTGTGTCCGGGATGTAAACTTTTGCAGACGGCGTTAACATTTAATTGCTGACTAGACCAACAAGTAGGTCTCCGCTTTTTTTCCGCTGTCAGAAACAAAAAGCGGAGACCTACTTGTTGGTCTAATTGCTGACCTTCTAACGCCTTTGATTTTGGTCAGTTGTTGTAGCCTTTCTTGCTAGAGCTAAAAACTAGCAACACTCAACATCGTTCAACCTTTATTTGTAATTAACTGTACTACACCAAATACAATGTAGACTTTGTATAGTACTCGTGTTCTTGTGGGGGTTTTGTGCTTTGTTATGTTGTCGTTTGTGGAATTGACTTTTGTGGCTTTGTGCCCTTGACGAATGAATCGTTAGATTTCGAAAGCGCTTGGGCTGGTTTCGCAGTTTGAGCGAGATTCCAGATGAAATGATGAATCCAATGTCATTCCTTTTGAGCAAGTTTCCATAAAAAAATTATAAATCCAATGTCATTCCTTTTGAGCGGGATTCCATATGAAATGAAGTAAAGCATCAGCTAAGTAGCTGCCCACTTCTAGAAATGTACGGCTTACATACATTGTCTAAAACTTTTCTGTTAGTTTTCCTTTGGTAAAAAAACCATACGAATTATCGGCTGTTTTAATAATAGTTTTCTGGATTTTCTGATACAGTTCGGGTATGCATGCATGTTAGAGATAGCGCAACTCCTTCAACAGTAGGCTATTTACGATGCAGACCTTACTCTTGGGATATTTTAGATGTAGCAGTACTAATTTTAACCAACCCATTCGGTGCTGGACAAGAGGCTGGAGTGGTGGAATGGAAGAATAAAGATAGGGACGATGAAATTTTACCAATGTTTTTGTTTTTATCACATCTATGGTTAGAATGTTATGTTTTTAAATTTCTGAATTGCTTTGGAGGACAAAGGGTGTTGTGTTTATCTATAATACATGCATCTATGACTCTGTGCAAAGAAAATAATTTTCAGCACTCATATGCTTGTTTTGATGAAAATGTTTACTATTAAATGTGTCTTACTTAAATACCTATATTATAGTGTCTGTCTATATATCTATGGGGTGGGAAGGCACATACACCTACATATGAAAGCGTGAAGTTCGACTAATGTCAGAAAGTAATATCCAAGTTATTCATTTTCGTTGAATGAACAAGCGAAAAACAATATTCGACCACAAACTATCTCATCGCGAGGTTAAAGATCAAGTAGAAGGGTGTTTTAGCATTTAAAAATGTTCTATATTCAAATGTATCATTAATTTACCTAACAGTCACTGATTTTACGTGGGGATCGGCATCAAAGACATGTTGAACCAGTTTCCTTTTCAAGGATTAAAAACCGGTCATGAAGTTAACGTTTGTGGTTTGCTTATAAGAATATATATCTCATACGCAAATTTAAATTGTACCAAAAATTCAAAATACATTATAAGCAATGGCACCACACAGTAAAATAAATGAACTACTCATACACTAGGCAAAATTTTTTATCTTTTTAATTTTCAAATTTAATATTTATAAATGACGAATTTCAAAATGGTCTTTGTATCTGACAAATTCAATGCCAAACAAACACATACGTAACCAATGTAAGCTCTGGTCTCTGCTTTCGAAGCGTTGTACTAACATACGAGGAAATACGGAGGATGACCCAGTCTGGCGAGAAATGTAGGTCAATACAAACACACTTTACTTCTTAAGACCCACCATTGATGTCAGCAAGGAAATAAAAGGTGGAGATCTACCTGTTGGTCTACTTTTTCAGGGTCCTCATGTAAGTGATTAAAGGTGGACATACGCAGATTTCATGACCACACGTGTCTAGGGAAAGCGAGCTACATCTAAATGCAAAGAATGATAATATACAACGAGCATGAAAAGTACCGTACGTACTAGCTTATAAGTAGATTCCAACTTCCACCAACAAAGATCCTGATTTGCAGTAGCATAATGCGCCTGCAGATCAGGGTCTATCCTGTTATACTGATTACTCCTAACAAACTGCCAAATGCTATGGCAGATCTGGATCTGTGAAGTTTGCAGTTGGACTAGTCTTATAAGCGAGTAGAGACGGTACATATTTAGCACTTCTTCATGTTTCTACCTTATGCCTCACCTTTGTTAGACAAGGGTCATCGATCTACGTCGTTCCACATCGACGTCCACAAAGAATAAAGTGGGTCGACTGTCATTGGCTAGTGAAGATGTTTCATTATATCGATAGATGGAGAGTACAGCGTATTTGAAAACTCTTGTTAGCTCACATATCACCCCAAGTGTTAGATGCTAAAATTATGAAATTAAAACAAGTCAGTTTTCGAGTAGATCTCAATCCCCAACCCCTTCTAGTCAAACCAATCAAGTGCCTGATGTATCTCTGCCGACACTATACAATCCATGCCAGTCTTACAATGGATGTCAAAGAAGCGGACGGTATTGATATATTTGAAGCAAAAATTATTTTCTTTTCGGATCACATATATTGTTTTAAAGCCTATTTTACACGATTTCCCTAATCGCAAATCCCCGCCCCTCCTCCCTTTTTTTCTAAGGGGCCGAGCATTCAATTCTCGAGGGGGGTGGGAAAACAGGGATTATTAATTTTTGTGTGCTACGAATCAGAGCAATGATAAAGAAGACATCCCTACCACTACCCAATTTAAACGGTTGGTTTTATATTATGCATTCGCAGAAAAATGCGAAGAGAGGGAGGGGCATGATATCTATTCAAAGTTTATAATTGTTGTGTAAATTGTTTTCTTGATAGCGTTCGACAGCGCAAAGGAACTGAAAATTAAGTCAAAGGGACATTTTGTACAATAGCGTTCGGCAGCGTAAAGGAACTGAAAATTAAGTCAACGGGACATTTTGTACATAGTATTACTAAAAATGTAAATTTTAGTGAAACCTAACTGTTCTTGGATACTACGTACTGTCTTATTATGACGTATTGGGAAATATCAAAAATGAGTAAAATAAAGTAATTTTGCTACCTATTCGAGTGATTTAGTAGACTATGAAGTAAATTGCTTACGTAACACATCGGTAAGTTTTAAGAGGGTAGCGGTGTGAAATTTGAAATCATTTTGCTTTATAAAAAGAAAAACCTCAACCACCTCCGCAACGCCTCTGGTCGACTACGGCTGCAATCTCGCAAACGTCCAACTAAACTCTATTCAATACGTTTTTGTACGTGTTTTCCAGCAATACACTTTTTACTTTTCATCTGATAGGAATGTGTTTAGAGCGACCACCGCCAACTTTTCAGGATGGTAACAGCTTTAATTATGTTATGCTTTTAGGTACGGTGGTTTAAATTTCAGGATCAAAGGAAAACACAGGCTACAGAAAATAAAGTAGCAGTCGATTACAAGCTGAAAAGGGTTTTGAAATTTGATTTAAGTTTTATTATACACAGTGAGTGTCATCATTGATATAGCTAGTTATTCAGGTTATTAATTAGTAAGTTTGTTAACAATTTAGTTAAAACTCTTAACAGTAAATTTTAATATCAACTCGATACACATTTTTTAAACAACGTATGAGAGTCCAACTATATAACACACACACACACACACACACACACACACCCCACTGAAAACCTACTAAAAAAAAATTAGCTGTCAAGCAACTTAGCTACACCCCAACTCTCAACCCCAAATACGATCACATCGCTTGTCAGTTTTGATAGTCAGTGTATAACTTTTCGTATACAAGCATTGTATTAAAAAGAGTTGTCATTTTTATAGCTTTACTATTATTTTCCTGTATATGTGATTGTTCTTTAATGCAGGTAAAACTCGAAATTTACGAACATATCTGTAAATTTTGCCCGCATAATCACATTTTATCCATGCTGTAATGTTTTTATGGCGGAAACTATTACTAACGTTATATCTGTTCTGTCCACTATTGGGTTCTTCATTTAAAAATTTGTTAGAAACTGGTTTAAATAGATCATGACAAAATACGTACTGAATTCCATCCCAAAAGCCTTTAAACAAAGTTATTTGCCGAGTAATTAGTTCCTTAGAGTTATATAATCATAAACATTGGATAAGCCAGTGACTGATTTAAGGTAATCTGGGAACGAGGGTGGCTTGGAGTCTTTAAAATGTCTAGGTGGGTCACTTAGCCCCTACGTTTCACAGCCATTTTGCACTAATCTCGAAACAAAACTTCCAATTTCTTACCTCAAATGCTTGGAAGCAGACTTCCCAGGTTAATCACACCCAGGTGAAATCCGAGGACGCTATCAGCCACTGTCACGCATTATGTACAACGTGTTGTGGAATATTTTGACAAAAAAAAAATCAAATGGGTGTTCTTAAACAGCATGTAAGGTATATGACATTATTATAAACTGACCATACTACTACCCGCAATTTGGAAACATGGGTAATAATTCAGGAAGTGCGCGTTTCCTATTTAAGAATGATTGATACGCACACCCCCCACACCCCCCATTTCACCTCTAAATATGTTTTGGTCTACATCCGTAACACTTAATAGCTGATCACTACATGTTTACCACCCACCCCACCCCGAAAAGTAGTTTTGCGGGTGTCCCTGCTGAAATGCATATATTTTACATATTTTGCATTCCACAGGGGCCTCGTCTGATCTATTAAATTAATTTTTTTTCTATGTGGACTTAAATTATCACCGTGACCTTCGCACATCTTAATCTCCCAATCGCACAGTTGTCTTCAAAAGGTTTAACTGGGCCATTCGATTTAATACGAAACTTTTAATTAATCTTATCAAACATATTTCAGTTAACTGTATTGCACCAATAGCCACAAAACAAGAACGATGTGTGTCTTAATACGATATACATTAAAAAGTTGAAATGATCATAACTTGGAGAATGTGATTACGCATATATTCTTTGGTGTGATTTTACTCAGTTTTCTGCCTTTTATTATATATTACCAATATATTCTTTGAATTTGGCTACGGTAACGCAATAGTACGTAAATAAATAGTTTGTTGTTTTTTTCTTTCATTTTTCTTTTGCGTGTTTGTAATTGTTATTTGTTTTTATATTGCGCCTTGAAAAAGGGATCCGCTGATATCGAAAGCGCTTCGCTAGTTTCTCAGACTAGTTGTGCGTACTTGCCATATATGACGAGTGACTAACAATGATTTATAGATTTATGCAGGAAGATAAAGAGAACCTGCCTTAGAGCACGTGTTTTACATTATAAGAACAGTGACCGTGAATCCATATTTTGAAATTTCGCCAACTTTAGAGATGTATGTAATTTACATGCAGACATAGTCACCTTTTATTGGAGTTTCTCTTTATGTCCTTCCTTCATGTAGATAGGGGCAGGTGTGGAAACCGAAGGACTAAAGGATTGTTGAGCATTACTTCATTTTACATGGAAATTCTGAGGATCTACTTCGACAGTCGTGTAAATTAACCTGACAGTTTGCTCCGATCTGTCAAAGAAACGAAATAGCAGAATTGCAAAAATTAAATTCACATTTGTTTGAGATCGACATGGCTGATAACAGTATAATCATCATCGGAATGTCACATTTTTTTTTTAAATAAAATTTTCGCTGAGCAAAACCGAGACAATAAAAAGAAGAATAAGGAAGTGAAAATAGCACATATACTCATCCTGCACTGATCTCGGGGCATAAGTTCTTGTAAAAGAAAAATCTTTTAAATTTTCTATTTTGAACAGCACTTAAACCCCTCAAAGTATTCACACTCTTCCTGTTGATGGAGTATGAGTCTGTTGGCTTGGATGTTATAGAAGATGCGTTTTCTTTTCTTCTTGCTTATTTTGTTGTTGTCGTTGTTTTTGTTGTTCCAGCACAATGGAAAACAAAATGCATATCAAGACCAATCACTACAGTAAGGCTGCATGAATTAATTAAAGAGTCAAGAATTACTGTTTCGAAAAGTCCAGATGTTCTTGATAAAAAAAAAACAAAACAAAAAAACAAACAAACAAACAAACAAACAAACAGCAAAACATATAATCATAACAAGCGACAATATACAGACGTGTTCTAAAATGGTCAGATCTTTTCATTAAATGGTTTAAGCAAGTGATAATCTTTTCTAAGGAAAAGGGAATAACAAAATTATTCTGCAGACAGTAATAAACTCGAAATAGGGCCCTGAAAATATCTAATTCAAGCTGTAAATATAATCAGAATTTTTGCATCTTTTTATTTGGATTGGTTGCAAATTTACACCGCAATTCGAGTGATTTCCCCCACTGTTTGATTACGAGAATTACCAAAACACTTGAGTGATCAGGCATTTACGTAGATTTGGACACTGTTATTTTAATATTCGGTTTAAATTATTTCAGTCAAAATTTGGTACCATGCACTGTCCACCTTATGATCAAGTTATACCTGATTCATACGAAGACAGCTTATAATTTGCTCTAATAATAGTTTGCTCAGGTTTACATTGATGAAGCAATGTTTCTCACAATATATGCAGCTTTCAGGAATTATTCTGTAAATATGCGATTTCAGTGGAAATATGAAAATAAACAAGTTGGAATAGTTTATAAATCTCATTATGGAGCCATAATAAACCAGTCTGAATAGTAAATTAGTCTCTCCATTGAAGCAATGTATTAAAATGAAAGGTCATGCTATATTCAACTGGACCCAACTCCTCGACAGATGTTGTAGATAAAAATGTTTTGTTTGTTGTTGTTGTTTTTTTTTTTTGTTTTTTTTTTTTTTTTTTTTTTTTTTTTTTTTTTAAACTCTCTTTGAAATGTTCTTCAATAACACGTCATCACTTAAATTGTTATCCAGCTTATCGATAATGTGGTTTGGATGTGTGTGGTTTGGATTTTTAGCGTAGCTTTAACAATTTTTCAGTCATATCGCTACGATGTCTGCAGTGTGGCAGTTTATAGTGATGTCTAGCACTGGGGCATCATGCCTCCGACATGTAGCATGATGTCCCACCGAGTCACATTATCTTGACACCAGGCCGACCAGTCCTAACACTAACCTCTTAATGCTGAGCGTCTAGCGAGGCAGCTATTAGTACCACTTTTATAAGTCTTTGGTATGACTCGGTCGGGGTTCAAACACGCGACCTCCCGCATCGATGCGGACGCTCTAACCACTAGGCCACCGAAGCGGTCCAGCTTATCGATAGATTGTCCCATAAATCATTGCAATACACCAATCTGATTGTCATTTGAACTGTTATTTCGTTTTCTTACTTCGTGAACCTATCAACTACGAAATCGTTGCCAAATGAAAAATGGTTTTATTCATCGTTTCGCATGATTTTTACATCTTCATCTGGATCATATTTTATACAGGCTATTAATTGTATATATCTTTGACATTTGTAACTAAAATTGCATTCATTATGTGCTCGGCCCCTATATTTACCACTTTAGTGACAATCGTCTCAAACTTCGTCTTCAGTTATTTTTTTTTATTTATTTATTTATTTTTTTTAATCATAGATGTAACACATTTCTTGAGTTAAAATGCATTTCTTCTTCCACTGTGAACACCATAAGATTTTCATTTTTCAGTCTTAATGTTTCATACAGTAGTTTTCCAATTTTACTCAGTGCGTCGTAAAATAATTCATTGCAATCGGTTTCTTTGTAAACTATTGGTTTATATATCTAGCGGATCGATTTGCAGTAATGTAAAACCATGATGGAATGTGTTAAAGTTTTATTATTGTCCAAAATATTTCGCCACCATACGTGATTTGCCTCCAGCATGCCTTACGTCAGTGTGCCTTTGTTACACGTGATTTTCATCCAGCACACCCTGCTTTTGTGTGCCTTCGTTACTCGCGATTTGCCTCCAGCATGCCCTGCGTCTGTGTGCCTTAGTTACACGTTCTGCATCGAGGTGTTCTGAAGGAACATCATTTTCTTTGTTGCACACAATGCCTTTCCATGATTAGTGCTTCTGTCACGACGATACATTCAAATTGATTAAAGTAACATAGTTTTAAATTGGGGTTGATAGCTGTGTGTGTGTGTGTGTGTGTGTGTGTGTGTGTGTGTGTGTGTGTTGTTATCTATATTATAAGTCTGTCGTGTTTTGATGATTTTTCTAGTATACTGAAATATAATTTAAGCATTTTGCTACAAAAATGTTAAAGTCCTTAATGTTTGTTCATGTTTACAATTGCTATACTCGAACGTAATGGTACTTTCCATCTTCAAAGTCATCAGAACCTCCATCCATAGTGAAACATGCTTAACACATGTCTGTTTCAGTTTCATTTATTGCAACTAGATTGATATATTATGGTTCAACTACATTCATGCATTGTTTACAACGCTGTTGTCAGAAGCCATGCGGCCGATTTACGAGTGATTAGAGACCTGAAACTGCCTTATTCATACAAAGCTGATAACTCCATGGTTGGATTAAGGGAGAGCCTTAGTGATGCCCCACCACCAATCCCGGTTCCCGTGGATAAAACTACATGTTTAAATAACGATATACAGATCAAAACCGTCTAATACTTAGTCTGAGATAGCTAAAATAATTATACACACATAAAGGACAGTTTAGGGACTGTTTTCAGGGTGTATTTGAAAATGTATCAGGGCCCTCAAACTTAAGTGTCTCACGCTCCCCACAACCTTGATCTGGTCTTGGATAACTCTATACAACTGCCTTATTTTTTGTTTTGCCCACGTCTCCTTGTTATTGAGCTAGAAACATACCATAATGATTGATGGCAATGTTTTAAACAGACAGTGAGCAAGTTATATCCATTTTGATGGAAATGCATTTAAAAAAAGTACAAACTTGTGTAAAGCATGTTGAATATTCCTCTTTGGTTTATGAAAGTCATCTTGATAGCAGGAATACACAAAAACACCTCCATCGAAAATGTCCTGTTTCCATTTACTTTATATTAAAGTTTATTGTCTTTTATCCTCCATTGTGTTTGTCGTAGAGAGTAATTAAACAACAGTGAATTCACGAAGTCATAACTGAGAGTAGTGTTAAATGAGATTTAAACTAAATTCAGGGTGCACTGTCGCCTCTGCAGTTTGTGTCATGTGATCTACTTATGTCGATATGCTGATCACCGAGGCAGCCCTCTTTCACTTTGGTTTAGTTACTAAAGTCTAAGTTGCTTCACTTTATTGACTGTACTTGAAGGCTTTGATCACTTAATACAAGTGTCGTTTGGTTGACTTAAGTTTATTACAGCGTCATGTTGAGTAAAATCATTCCGCAGAACTGTTAATCAGCAAAATAAGACATGTTAAGTTTGAGCACTTTGACATCAAGGATTCAGCAACTGAAATGTTTGAAAAGCTGTTTATATGGTGTATGCAAATGTTTGTCAATAAAAGGACAACTGTTTGTCAAAAGGAAAGCAACGAAAGTTACAATTTACTTAAAATAATAACTCCATCTTAAACCATTTTTCCTAACAAAATGAAAAATTTGGGAGTCATGTATATATCGCATTTCAGAGAACCATTGAATAAAGAGTCCCAAATGTATTCAGTAATCATCAAATTAAATTTTCTAAGATTTAAATGTCCTCTTTTTTAAACTGGACATTTTTGGCTACCAATAACTTTATCTAACCAAACTGTACTGATGGCCTCTACTTATCTTTAAGGAATATTTAAATTTGAATCTACAGAATATAAAAGCATCCATAATTTGTACATTAATACACATTCAAACAAATCTATGTATGAATTTCCTGTTAGTGGTGGATACCTTTTTATGTGCAATGTGTGATACTCTACCATGTCAGCCATCCCTGTAGCACTTTTGCTTATTTTCTGTTCAAATCGTGTTAAGTATTTCAAATAGTCTTATTTCTATCACAGTTTGAATGTCATCTCTATACAATCCACGTATTCTGGTAAAATTGTATATACTCAGATTCTCCCTCCTCACAAGTTTTCATGTCGATCTGAACATTTTCTTTACCAAATTGTAAAATTGTCTAAATTATGAATTGTCTTCATATGGAATTTCTTACCATGGAACAATTCATAAATTTTTTTGCTGCTGCCAAAATAAAATTTGTCGTTACTGACATTTCCTTTAAACTAATTTCTAAGTCTTTCTTTACGAATCTGTTTAAATTTCGTTGATTCATCATCCCTAATTCCTTATTAGTTGGAAGGCATATTACTGGAATTTGTTTTTCAGTCTGGCACAACTTTTAGAAATCAAGTTTCTGATAAGATTGATCAGAAATCATTCTCTCTTCGTACGTGTACCTATTGCAAGAAGAAAGGACACATTATTTCTGATTGCTACAAATTGAAATATAAGCATCAGAATCAAGACAGACCTATTCCAAATGCTCTTATTTCTAAGAGGTCAAGGTCACGGTCATGTATTGAAAGTAATACATTTGTTGGGTCTAATAAACCCCAGTTTGATTTTATTATGGAGAATTATGAACCATTCATGTCGAAGGGTTCTATATCACTCATGAGTGATTCAGCCAATCCTATCCTTTTTAAAATTTTAAGGGACACAGGAGTTTCTCAAAGTCTTTTATTATCAGGTAATTTGCCTTTTTCTGAGAAGTCTTCTTCTAACAAGAATGTTCTTATTCAGGGAGTAGAGTGTGGTTTTGTTAATGTTCCTCTCCATTCTGTAAATTTGTCATCAGACTTAGTATCAGGACCCGTGACAGTCGGAATAGTGTCTACTTTACCCATTGAGGGCCTTCATTTATTATTAGGCAATGGCCTAGCTGGAGATAAGGTTGTGGTTAATCCACTTGTAACTGACAAGCCTTGTTTAGATCAGAAAATTGATCCGATTGAAAAAGAATTCCCTGATTTATTCTCAGCTTGTGCAGTTACTAGAGCTATGGCAAAGAAAGCTCTTGAAAATGTTGCTGATCACGAAAGTATTCCTTTAGCTGACACATGTATTGGTCAGGCATTTGATGAGGTAACTTTCACTCCTTGTTTGGCTCAATCAAAAGGTATTGATCACAGTGATCCTCTTTTAACTACTCATTCTGTTTTTTCTAATCAGGGTGACAAACGACAATCACCTGTCGTCGAACAGGAAAAAGATCCTGAGATCTCCTGTTTGTTTCAAAGAGCCATTAGTGAAACTGAAGCCACAGAAGTACCTCTTTGTTATTTAATTAAAAATGGGATTCTTATGAAAAAAAATGGAGACCACCCGAGGTACCTGTTGGTGACGAGTGGTCAGTGAACTATCGTAGCTCCAAAATCTTACAGACAGGAAATTCTTAGTCTGGCCCATGAAACTCCTTTGGCTGGCCATTTAGGGATTAAATAAGACTTGTCACAAGATCCTGAATCACATCTATTGGTCAGAAATTAAAAGTGATGTTTGTAAATACTGCAGATCTTGTCACACTTGTCAAGTGGCAGGAAAACGCAATCAGAAGATACCTAAGGCTCATCTGCAAACTATTCCTGCATTTGACGAACCATTTAGCAGAATAATGGTAGACTGTGTCGGTCCCTTACCTAAAACCAAGTCTGGTAACCAATACTTGTTGACCATAATGTATGCGTCAACAAGATTCCCAGAGGCAATTCCTTTGAAGAATATAAAAACAAAAACAATAGTAAAAGCTTTGATAAAGTTTTTTTTTTTTTTTTTTACTCAATTTGGCCTTCCCAAATCTGTCCAGTCTGATCAAGGGTCAAATTTTATGTCTGGAATTTTCCAGCAAGTTATGTACGAATTAGGCATCCAGCAATTAAAGTCAAAAGTGAAATTATGGTTCGACAGAACTACAATGGAGAGAACTTCTGAATCAGGTGATGGTGTTCTGTCTCTCTTGCTCATTTGTCAGAATTTTCTTCAGATTAAATATTACGTCCCTTACAAAGTTAAGGAGAAAATGAATGAGTTAAATTACAATAACAGTACACCTGGGATGTAAATAAATTAAAGGACTACCAGTATGCTGAGAGATATAGCCAGGTTAATAATGCAATTAATTTAGTTGTACCTGTCCCACTCAGTGAGGATTTAAGCGAAGGAATGCAATTGGACTATCGATTTTAAAGTAACAAATCTTCGGAATTCAGAAATTATGAATAATCTGGACCAGAAACTTTCACATTTGCAACTACAAGAAAAGAATGAACTAAAACAGTTATTACTTGAATATGAGCACTTATTTCCAGATGTTCCTACAAGAATAAATAAAATCTACCGTAGCGTAGAAATTATAAATGCCACACCTGTGAAACAACACCCGTACAGGATGAACCATCCCAAACAGGAATGCTTGAAAAAAAACCAAACCAGTATTTGCTGAAGAATGATTTCATAGAGCCAAGTAAAAGTGGAATTCACCATGTATACTTGTTCCGAAACCAGACAATACTTTTCGCATGTGCACTGAAAGGTGAAAAGTGTGACTAAAACAGAGTTATTTCCATTACCAAGAATCGATGAATATTGATAAAATTGGAAATGCAAAGTATGTCACCAAATTTGACCTTCTGAAAGGATTTTTCAAATTCCACTGACGGAAAGGGCAAAGGAAATTTCGGCATTCGTGACTCCAGATGGACTTTATCAATATAAAGTAATGCCGTTTGGGATGAAAGGTTCGCCAAGTACTTTTGAACGTTTAATGGACATGATTACATCTGGTCTAGTTAATTGTGATGCTTACTTCGATGATGTCATCATCTACAATGACACCTGGAAAGATCATTTGCGACAATTCTGAAATTCTTTGACAGACTCACTGATGCAAGTTTGACAATTAATTTATCCAAAAGTGAGTTTTGCTGTGCTTGTATAACATTTCTAGGACCCATCGTGGGACACGGACAAATTAAGCCTGTAGATGCTAAGGTCAAGGCTATCTCTGAATTCCCTGTGCCTATCAGTAAAAAGCAACTGATCCGATTTTTGGGTATGGTTGGATACTATCGGAAATTTTGTTCCAATTTTTCCATAATTGCTGAACCCCTGACAAACTTATTGAGCACGAAAAAATGTCAGGAGGCTTTTGATAAGTTAAAGGCCAAACTTACGAGTGTACCAGTTCTTACAGCTCCAAATTTCAGCCAATCATTTAAACTTTTTGTTGATGCAAGTGATGTTTGGGTTTGAGCAGTATTGATTCAAGAAGATAAAACTGATTTTGATCATCCAGTTTGTTATTTTGTAAGAAATTAAATAAGCACCTGAGAAATTATTCCACAATCGAGAAGGAATGTTTGGGTTTGATATTGGTATTAAAACACTTTGAAGTTTAAATTAGTTCAGCTCCTTCTCCAATTATTGTGTTTAGTGATCACAACCCCCTAACTTTCATCAGCAAGATGAAAAACAAAAATCAGAGATTATTAAGGTGGAATTTGTTGCAGGAATATAATATTGACATCAGGCACATCAAAGGAAAAGACAATAGCAGATGCACTTTCACCTGTATAGAAATATATTGTTTCATGTATACTTTGTGTCATTCATAAGAGTTCATTGTATGTTATTCTTTTACCAGATGTATATTTGACTTATATTAAAATATTTTTGTATAAATCTTTCTTTTTCTTTATGAGGGGAAGTGTTATGTATATTTAATTTAATGTTTATTTGTTAGTTTTAATTTTTTTTAATTTCATTACATGTTATTGTAATGTAACATTGCATGCTGGACTTGCCCTTGTCCAAAATTAAGTTCATTTCTGCTTGACCTGATTGACTTTTTTAATTTCATTTATGTAAACAACTAATAATAGCTTCATTATTCTCTATGTGTATGAGCTTGTTATCAGGATTATTATTCAGGTAAACAAGGAGTAAATATGTTGATTTGGGTCAGGCTTTTGGGGATTTCTGAGTGAGTTTTGTAGGTTATTGTGTTGTAAATAACAAGGCTCATTAGATCATTCTAGAAGGTTATTTTCCATTAGGTAATGGTTGCTTTTAGAAAATGCTAATTGTGACCTGAGGTTAAGCAGAGAACTATATAATCTTGTGCCTGTGAGGATTTGACCAGTCGTGCTTTAACATCTAGCACTTTAAGTTGTATTATGTTGTGACCAGTTTGGGCTGAATTTTATTTTCTTCCAATTATTGAATCAAGTGATCATTTTCTCTGGAAATACAAAAGTGCTCTGATAAAGTTCTTGGATAAAGGCATTCACTGTAATTAATAATATATTCAAACCTGGAATAATATTTCTGTGATTCAACAACAGACTGTTGATACATCAGCAGTCCACAGGCTATAACAGACATGTCATCATCTTCAGTTTTGGATCTCTTGGGACTCGAACTGAGTTTTATTCAGGACTTTTTATTATTCGGACTTGTGTTTATAATTCTTGGATTATTCTGGGATTTAATTTACAATACTGTAAGTTCTTTTCTCATTTTCACTTTGTATTGTAGGAAATAAATAATTTGTTATATTGTACAAAGTTTGTTGTCTTCACTCTTTTCTGTTACTTATTTTAAGAGCATAGACTCATAACAATATATATATATATATATATATATATATATATATATATATATATATATATATATATATATATGGCTTTAAAAACAATAATGTTCAATTAAGAATGCCAAAGTCATAAGTTAGAAATAGTAAAATTAAATCTCCAATCTCCACTACAAACTTTAAAGACCTTCTTTTTGACTCCTGTAACTGCTACATTATTGTTTCATTAATTATTTCACAACCAGATAATTTCATACTGTAATGAAGCAAATTTTTCTGTCGATCTCAGTAGAGCACATTTAGTTGGACACGTATACGATTAATTAGATTTATGGATATATCTGCGTGCGTTTAAATTGCAATAATGCCATAAATTGCCATAATGCACAGTCTCTGTCACGAGTTTAGCGATTTTTGATTAAGGCTACGTTTGTTTAAACTGACCGGGAAAGGGGTCAAATTCTGATTGGTATGGAAAACTGTCATTTCTGAAAGTTACCAGGAATCAGTTGGGTAATCAAGGTTGTCAGATGAACTACATTGTTTCAGCAAGTTCAGGCGGGAAACGTATTTCCTCCAGATTGGTCACGCTGTGAAAGGGGGCGTGGTTTCACATGAAAAACTCTTCAGTTTAAATGTGCAAAATATCAAATTTGAAAATCAGTCGACACCATTTTCTGTGAGAGAAAACAAAGGTAGTGGACTCCAGGTCGAATTTAGAAGAAATTCACTCGTAGAAATCATCCAGGGGGAGCAATTGTCTGGAAAAAATTGACAGACACGTTCTGGAAGTGAGAGCTTGGAAAAACAAGGTATTTGCAACAATCTTATGTAATTCGTTGATATTACTGTGATGCTTCGTTTGATTTATTTGCTTGTATTTGCATGGATTTATTTGTTTAAGTCCGTAGATTTAATTTCTTGATATGGTATACCTGTGTTGAGTTCGTTTATCTGAGTCCGTACAATGATATTTTTCTTATATATAAACATTGACGACTTGTTTGAACGTATAGTCTCGTTTATTATAGGAAATTATGTATCTAGAATGTCATGCCTTATTTTAGTTGAGATGCGAGAATCCGTGTGAATTCTCCGACCTATATACGAGTTCACGTATGATAATCACTTGATTGTTGTTATAAATACAGTAGCAAGGAATTTCATTCATTTGTGTAATTGAGACTAGTCTGGAACTAATGTCTCGGTGGGATGTTGGAATAGCCATTTAGTTGACCATTAATTTTGTAGAACTAGGTTGATACGGTCTGTCATGGCCAGTTAGACTAAATAGCTGTAGAATCTGTTTGAAATTAGGATAGAATTTATCTGACATAACGAGTGGGGAAGGTATTGATTTATTCCCCCAGTATAATGTGACGGAAGATTTAGGTTGCTTATTTTGTTATTTTGGAAGGACAGGATAGCTCTGCGCTCTATGATCTACGTACTGCATATTAAGAACCCAAAGTGGACAAAGTTGGAATGGGCGAAAGAGGCGAGACAACCTGTGAATTTGGCAAAGGAAGACAAAAGTGAAGAAGACCCAGACTTACCGGCACAAGGAAGTCAAAAGGGAGAGTTGCTGTGGAATTTGGACTGAATCAAGACCATCAGGTTATGAAACTACAAGGCAATGTTTTCGATATATTTCACTGATCTAATGATGATTTAAATTCTATTGCTTAACAGATTGGCTATTGGTATCATCATTTCTTTGTATTTGGAAATTCGTTGAATAATTTAGTTCAAAAAGAAAGAAGTGTATCTTTCAATCGTAACATATTATTACCTTTGTTTATGAACTTTATTGTTAGAAATTTTTGATTAAATATTGTCTTTATTTGTAACGGTGGCTCGTGTTACTCTGTTCTATATATCTGCTCAGCTCTTTATCTATTCCACCTGTAAATTTCTCAATTTCTATTGATATTTATTCGTCCCGGGCAAATTACACCGTCGGCGATCACCTCTAGATAACGATAACCAAAACCCAGGACACCCACCCAGACAAAGCTGGGAGGGGAGTATCCGACACATACGTGTCTGCTGCAATATAGCAATGTGACATTTCTCAGGGAATATTTTTCTTACAAAGTCCTACAAAACTTGAGGTTTAAATTTAAATATGGAAAGACTTAGAGTTTTCCCAAATTCAAATTTATTGACAACTTTTTCCTTTTCTAAGTCCTTATGACATGTACTATCTCATCCAATTTCAAAACTTTGTGCTTTTTTCTATGATGTCATATTGTTTGTTTTTACCTAATAGCTGAGTTTTGTTGATGTAAATATATATACACATGTGTGTGTGTGTGTACACAGTATCAGAATTCTCCATAGGACTTTGAAAGTTGCAGTCCAGGACTCCATCCTTTAGAAAAGTTGCATTTGTAGTCACAATGTCAATACTTTTATTTTCTTGCAGTAATTAGAACATTATGTGTGTATTACTCAGTTATGTAAGCCTTCAAATTGCTAATACTCACTGATAGTAAAATATTTAGTATTATAAAGTCCAAAACATCAGCAGTTGACAACAGTGATAATTGTGTTTGTGATATTACAACTATAACTGTTAGTGCATCAATTGCTGTACCTTGCCATTCTTAATGTTTGTGTGCCTACAGAAGGAATCAAGGAAGAGATTACATATTCTTTTCTATATTAATTTATTTAGTTTAATTTCATTTGAAATAAAAAAATCTGCCAACACCGAAAGAAGAAAAATGACTATATTCCATTCACTTTATCATTGCATCTTTAAGCAACAGTGCATGCCACAAAATTAACTTACCGTTTATGTGCCCTTTGTCGTCATTACACAATATACATGTATTTTGGCCATACAACTTCATACAAACACAGCAGAAATTATACATTGTAATTAATTCTAACTGACAGGAGTACCCAGATGACAGTGTTGCAATTACAAGTGTAAATGTTAATAAACTGACACTAGAACAAGCAACTGAGGTTTTCTTTTTTGTAGTTTAAAAACTACATGAAAACATTAACCAAGTCCAAAGATTCAAATTTTTTCTTGAATTAGCCCTTAAGCATGTCATTTTAACTCGGGGTTGCTCATTTGTAACACCTGTGACCTCTATTGTTTGAACAGATGAACACTTTGGACTGAAGACACCTGTGCATGTGCTCTCATGCACATTTCTAGGGGCTGTGTTGATAAAGTTTGGAAATGTTTCAACTTGTTCATTTTCTGAAGTATTCGAAAGTAAAAGAAATTAAAATGTTTTGTTTAACTGGCAGTATATTAAATATTTTTGCCTGTTAGTAATTACAATACTGTCAGGAAACATGTCTGAGTGTATACCACTGTTTTCTTGTTTAGCAGACCATGGGAATGTCCTATTCCATGACTGATTCCACAAATCTCTGAATCTTCTTGATGTTTGATTTTCTTTATCAAAACTGGATGCATGAAATATTTTATGTCAATCTGTCATGCAAGAATCAGTCTCATCTTTGGGATTGTGCTTGGCACCAAAGAAATTTTTTAAAGTTGCCTTCGGAAAAATACAAATGCGATAATCACTTGATAATAAAAGTATATCTGCACATAACACATAAAAACAGCTGATTTTAGGACATTTAGCACTGGAATTCATATTCCTCCTACAAACAAAATGAATCTCAAAATGTTGGCACTGTATTTTCAAATACTGAATATGATAAAATGCAAGTGTTCCTAACATCGTGGAAGGATTTAAATCCAAGGCTTATTACAGCAGGATACTTTTCATAAAAAGATTATTACACACCAGCAATGAATTAACAAGTTTCTTAATCTCATTATCTGCTAAGATCTAACCTATGTTACCTAAACCTCTTATAATCGCTTGAATTATGTTTGATAGCCTGCGCTTTACATGACTGATCCCTGCATTGTAGGAAAGGATGAAATAAAAGTTAACCAACAAAAAAATGTATACCATTTCATTTCATTCATCCAAATTAAAAGTATGTGTACTTTTACGTGGATTTTGGCACCCAGAAGAACCTTGTGTGTGTGTGTGTGTGTGTGTGAACATATGTATATATGTATGTATGCAAGCATGCATGTAAGCACATGGTGCCGATTTAAAGTTTAGGTACACTCTGGTGCTCTGATTAAGTGCTAGCAGGAATCCTGACATCATAACAACAATGGCAGTCACTGTGGGCTTTAGGTATGAAAATCATGATCACAGGTTGCAGTTGTGAGGTGAATGGTCAATAAATTAATAAAACAATAATGAATGGATTGGGAGGTACTGGGATTGGTCACCTGATGCATAATGTCACTTGAAATTGATGGTTGTAAGGAAAGGTTGTAAAGTCTGTCTCCAGAGATTTAAGGTATACACCAGTTTCTGCAGCAATGTCAATTCATACCCTTGGCACTGATTTGATGTTATACCCCCTTGATTAAATCCATTCAGCCCAATTACAGTTATACTTCATGATGAATCAATGAGAAAGAATGAGAGAGTGAAAGATGTATGTAGAAAACATTTTAACCTTGCCAAGAAATAACTTTAGTAAAATTTCAAGCAGAATGATAATAAGTTCTCCACCAGTTCATATCAATTTTTGTAAGGCAATATCTCTCTGGTCTTACTGTGCCTGGAAATACAGATTTATGATCCTGTTTACTGTGGCAGCGAATACTGATTTTATTTTAGTGTTGTATGCCCACAGCAGTGTGCTGGTGTCTCATGCTAGTATGCTAGAAATTTTGAATTTTTTATTCAGTCTTGTCATATCACCCAGTGACTGAGTTGATGTAAAAGAAACATAAATGATACTGAACCGAACCTGTCATAAATTTACTATTTTGGATTTGTGACCAGAAGAATGCAGCTCAAAATCCTGCCATCATTTCAATTAGAGTGGGCTTCTGTGTCGTATTCCTGGGCAAGGAATTTCACTCAACTTTCCTTTGGGATGTCATAACCATGATTTGCTGATGTTTCATAAAACTCCACTAAGCAAACCTACATTTAACACAGGCCATGGCATTCTGATAAGAAAGGATACAAATGACATTCAAAAATATTTCAGATTAAACTGGTTTTAATGCAGTAATGATATCTGTGACTTCACATGGACATAAGAAACAGATGGGCATGGGTAACAGATTTCCCCACTACAGAATTTGACTTCACAGGTTTGATCTCTGTCTCGAAAATGTGCAAGAGTACATGATTTCCAATCCAAGATCAGTTACTTTTTACATTCTCTCCAGTTTCCTACACCTCAAGCCCAACATTTAACTAAGAACAGGTCATATAAACTGTCAGAATGTTTTGTGTAATCTGCATTAAATGAATGTCTACATTGTATTGTACTTATTAAATATAGTTTGTAGGAGACATAACACAAAAGAACAGAAATCGTTTCTATCAACAGATTGCTTGAAAGTATTACACAGTTCAAACTTTTGATTAACTTCTAAGCTTAATGTGGAAATAATTATACTGAACAACATAAGTGCATGTATAAAACACTGCAGTGAACACAAATTCAGAAATTCACTGGTGCTTTCACCTGTTCACATATTTTACATCTGCAATATTGTGTCACTGATGGATAATTCAGTTCATTTCAAAATGTCTGATATAAATAATTTAGATAAGCACAAGTTTCTGAACTTCATTTCCAATTTCTGTTTTAAGGATCAAATAAAGATCAGTGAAAACTTTTATGAGACTTTCCAATTAAAAAATAAAATTTCAATAGACCTTACGTGTATGACTGCAAATTAGTGTCTGATGCAACCTATGACAAATAACAAACTTGCATAAAACCAGACCGCTTGATCAAAAAAATGTCACTATATAATTATTAATAAATCATATAAAAATGGCACTGTATAAATGCAACAGTCAGAAAAATGGAAGTCTGATAATTTATTATTTGTGGTTATGTATTTATTACATATTAGTTCCTAAAGACAGGTGAATAAAATTCACTTTTCCATTGACACAATGGGATTAGACAGTTTCTTTATGTTGTGTCTGAATTTAAACCTTTGTATCCAGCCATTTGAATAAGAAAAACCAGTAATATTCATTTCCTCCCCGATAGTTTTGGCTTTTCTACGCAAGGCTTCATCAGTAACATTAATGTTCAGTTTGCATAAATGGGAATACCACTTAACAAGCTCGCGCTCAAGGTCAGCATATTTTGGAGTTCTCATTTTCTTTCTAAATGGTGACAGCGTTTCATCTTCCCACACTTCTTTGTTTTTTAATATATCTGCTACAGTTCTACGTTTAACAGTGGTCTTCCAAAGTGCTGAAAAGTGATCGGCAATGGTTTGATGACTTTTGTTACTGTTTTCACTTGCGTAATGTGCTATTTCCCTTTTCTGTGAGTGGGTCAAAAGGTTTCGTGTGCGTCTACCATCCAAAGAGAGATGAAAAATGTCAGACTCATTTAACTCTGCTGATGCATATGGAGTGATATTTCCTGAAGCATTTTGAGAATTAGCTGAATTAGACTTTCTTCCCACATCTGTTCTTTCAGAAGTACTCTGCAGAGGTGGAACAATTATTCTATGTCTTTTAGCAACCATTTTACTCTTTGTGCTTTCCAAACAATCAGGACTTGCACCTTTGTGAAATGAAATCTTGTCAATACTTGGTTTTACTGGATTAGAATTTTCCTCACTATCACCAAAGGAGCTGGCCATTCTTCTAGCTTCCCCATCCATTAGATTCGCAGAACTTCCAGTGGTGGCACCCTTGTTATAATATGCCATTCCCATCACAATGTAGTCTTTTACTAGAGATTCAATTGAGGGCACATGGCTTGTTCTATCTCCAACCATAGATGGAGCCAGATCATTTGATGGCATTTTAGTAAACATGATTGGGCTACTAGTGTCTGGGTTCCAATCTTGTTCAGGCGCATTCTGCGTGCTTTTGTCTGATGAAGATGATTCAAGGAAACAAGAGATGTCTTTTTCAAGACTGTAAGTTTTTGGGCCAGACTTTATGCAAGAGTCTCCTCCCACAGCGTCCAAGATCTGCTTATCTTCTGAGGTTGCGTCAACTTCTTCCTTCTTGTCGTCAGCTGTTTCACCTAAAATTACAAAAACATTTCAAAATGAGCAGAACAATCTCCATCGCATGACAGGCAAAATATAAAGAATTATCTAATAGATAAGTACTTTATTACCAAAGAGTTCCTATGACCTCATGCAAAATAACACGGATTAAATGATGTAATGGTAAACATCTCCATGATTTTCACATGACATTCTCCAAATTAAAATACAATACACTGAGAAAATTGGGAAGAATGATCATAGAAAGGAGGACAAGATTTTTTGCAGTGATTTAAACTTGACATGGTATTCAAGACAAGTAAAATTTAAAAAAAAATGACAGACTTGGGACTCAGCAAAAGAGCTAAAATAAAACTGGATAACACAATACCTCGGACCCCTCCAAATCTTGATCGAGGCCCCCCCCCCCATGTTCTAAGAGAGTTGCCCACAATGTTTGTGAGAAAAAAAACAGTGATATTTGATTAGCCTTGAAAGAAACCTTAAGGATGCCAATGAAATGCAGCATTTTCTTTTCTAGAAAGGTAAGTTATTAATATTCACCCTCTGCTGAGGCTATATGCGCAGGTCTCTGCACCTTATGGGGGCCCCAAGTGGCCGAGTGGTCTAAAGCATTCACGTTACGGATCACTGCCTTCTCACCTCTGTCTGCGTTGGTTCGAGTCTCAGGCTCGGCTAACGTGGGTACGTGAGAAAGCCTGCCAATAGCTTCTCGTGGGTCGGTGGTTCGTCACAGGGTTTTCCAGGGTTCTTCCTCCACAAGTTATACTGACCACCATGTATAGCCTATCTTGTGCTGAAAAATGGCGTTAAACCCTACAACAACAACAACTCTCCACCTTATGAAGATCACTGGCTTACCATATATACTCACTTATAAGTCCAGTAAAAATGCAAACAACAAACTTCCTGATCTGTCATAGCATAATGTGCCCACAGCTCAGGGTCTCTTTTTTTTTGCTAAGGATTACTACTAACAAAGTGCACAGACCCAGATCTGCCAGTGTATTATGCGACTACAGATATGGGTCTGTGCAGTTTGCAGCTGTACTGGACTTATAAGCGAGTATATATGGTAACTATCATAAGCTACAATCTTTTTATACCAAGGAAAGCATGTGCCTGATGAATGGGAAACATTACTATTTCTTTGTACTCTATATTTCATTGGCTACCTATAGTTAGTACTCAGTTGTCTCTGACTTCAGTCTGTTTCAACTTTGAGAAACGTGGAGATTTTTGCAGTGTTATGAAAACGATACATGTATTAGTGAATAATGGTTTACATGAGGACCTGAAGAAAACAATGCTTTTAAAGAAAGCGAATCAAATCAAAATTTTAGTAGACAAGGTCACACAATAGTAAGAAAACATAGTCCTGTGGGGCAAGTGAATTAAGAAAACATAGCCCTGTGGGGCAAGTGAATTCTGAGTTGGGTCAAGCAAATTTTTTAAAAGCCACTTGCCTGGGTATGTATTTACAAAACAATTTCTTATCAAATGAGCATAGTCTGTGGAATTAGTTGTGACACCATTTAGGGGCTTGGATTTCTCAAGTTGCACCCATGTACTGAATCCGATCACAACAGCCCTCATATCTATCAGCAGGGGTCACACTATCAGGCGAAGTGGGCGATTAAGTCGCCTAAAAAATATAAACTTCGCTTTCTTCTGTTAGGAAAGCGAAAACGACTTCGCCCTGGGATTTTTTTCAAGGTACATTGACAAATCATACCTTTTGAGATGCCCCCTCACATTAGGCAGGTTTATTCTAGTATTGTGTTGTAGCATAAGGTATTCTTCAAGACATCACAGGCATTATGTTTTGATATTTGATTAACCATTAATCATTTCCGGAGTTATTAAGGCCTCTATCATTTACGCATGTTATCCTTCGATGATAAAAACATACAAACTTGTGTTTCGAACCTTTAACAATAGTATGTATATACCAATTTGTGTTTTAAGAATAAAATCGGTGATCGGGATATTTTAACTGCCTCTTGTACACTATTTCATCATAAAATTAGTTTCAAACTGTAAGTGTACCAGTAACGGGGAAAAAATGGCGGACATAGCTATGTCTGGGAAGTACCAGTTTATTAGATTGTCTGTTTTTGTAAATCATCGAGAAAATATATACAGAAAAATAAAATATGCTATTCATAGAAAGCAAAGCCTAGGTATGTGTTATTTAAGATTTAACTTTACAATGCAATTATATAGGTCAGAAACATATGAAACAATGCTGCTGTGGAATTTGCGAGAAGCGTTGTAAGGTCAAAGTTGTTTTTTGATGTGACTTGTATTTGTGAAAATACGGGAAAAAGCTGCTAAGCAGATAATATTTAATCAATGCCTCAAATTACTACAAGTACGTAGACAAATAAATAAACCATAAATCTGCAATCCTATCATGGACTGTAGTGATGAAGTTATATAAAGTGAGTGGTTACATTATGAAAACCCCTCCTTTTAAAAATAGATGCACTCACGTCTGTGTTGATTCGGTTGGAAAGAGGGGTTTAGTTCATATACCAACTATAAATGAGCCATGTCTGTAATTTTATGTATTTTAGTGTGCTATGTATAAATAGTTACAGTAATGTTTTATCTGCAACAAAGAAATGAGGACACTTGTGCATTTGTCCTCATGTATATGGTACAGAGGTTGTGTCAAACGCATTTAGAAATCTTTCAAAGCGCCATTATTGTGAACTTTTAAAAATTATTTAAAAAAAAAAATACAAAAATATTTTAAAAAATTGATTAAGGGTAGCTGATTAAGCATTTTTACCAACTTTCAATTACAATAATGTAATCTAGTTTTAAATTTTATTGCAATGCAGTTTCTATTATTCTCTTTAACAGTCATATGGCCAAAATAACTAAGAAAATTTTCTACTAGAAAATAAAGTATTGCTTAAATCCAATGTTAAATGCAAATATGAATACTGGGAAATTGAGGGTATAATTCAAATAAGAGAACGCACATTATATATATATATATATATATATATATATATATATATATATATATATATATATATATTATGTTTCTTGCTTTGCAACGACTTCTCCCTGTTGAGCTCTCACTTCTCCCTGTTTTGTCCAAAAGGAGAAGTCACTTCTCCCTAAAATTCAAGTCCAGCTTGACCCCTGTATAAGGTACAACTTTATAACTACTGTATACCCACTGAATAGGAGGAACCAAAACAGGAGATTATACTCCTCCCTTGTGTTTAAGTTTTGTGTGTAGGCACTAGCAGGACATTCCCAACTTTAGATATCGATTACCAAGCTGTCACAGTAGCTATGACAGATAACCCTAATAGAAAGTGTTCTTCCTTGCCCTGAAGGCAAACATTTTATGGAGTTTGGTATGAGAAAATGGTTTAGAACATAAGTTTTAAAAAAAATTCTTTATTTCAGTTGTCAAAACCTTGACCTTTAAACTGTGTAGCTTGACATCAAGTGCAATTGGACCATCAAGTCGAGAAAGAAACCTTGGATGTAATTCATCACCATTACAAACTATATTTTGAAAAAACTTTTGTACATGTGTGGAACAATGTGCAGGCTGAAGGAAACAAAGTCACAATCGGAATACAATGTGGCTTTTCTGTCATAACAAATGTGGTGCGCTCTGCCAGAGGTGAATTACCAAATATACCAATTAACGTGTATTGCTACAACTACTGCCACAGTTATTTCAGAACATAAATGACAGAGCAATATTCCGATCACATCAAGTGCTTACTTTCTTCCCAGTACAGCAAGCCATCCCCAAAGTTGAGTATCATTAGTCCTCATTACATGATTTAAAGAAAACTTCGCATTAATTTTTTGTTTTCAGTTACCTTGAACTTTTGACTTCGTTATAGCTTTGTTTCTGCCTCATGTGCAAGCCAAGTGCAAAGTTTGGTCATGGTATATGGTACAGAACTACCAGTAAATTTCATGTGGAGACCTTTTTTCTTCATGTCTAAGTGACTCTAACCTGGACCACCGATTTTTACTTTACTATCAATGGATTTTACTCTCACCCTAACTGTATGCCAATCTCAAATATTAATCATAAATGGTTTTCTGGAATTAAGGGTATTGTGAAAAAAAATGGTCATATATGGTCATTGTGCTCTTGACCTTTGACTTTTTTCATCTCCCATATCTAAATAACCACTTACTGAATATACTTCACACCTGGAATCATTTACTGAACCTTCTGCCCATTTCACTCCTGTCAAAAGACCTGTGTCCACTGATATATTTACAGCTATCGTTTGGGACATATCAAGTATTTCTTTAAAAAGGTATGTTTATAAATTTAAATGCAAATATCTAAGTATGTGACCCAATTTACCTACTATAACAACCAAGTTTGTGACCCATTACATTTTAGTGCCATTGGTACTTTAAATTGTCTAAATCATAGTTTCTAGTCTATATTTATTTGATGCTTACAAGCACTGCAATGAAATAGCTTTAGTGAGTAAGACGTTTAAATATACTACCTGAAACTAACATTTTGTCAAAACTTATTTTTTAATTTTCTATTTTATGATCTATGCTATGTTAGTATGACTGCTGATTTGACTGAGCACTGTCTAAATGCACATTCTGATTATCTGAGCACTGAATGCACATTTTGATTGTTTGAGTACTCTGTCTAAATACACATTTTGATTATCTAAGCACTGTCTGAATGCACATTTTGATTGTTTGAGCATTCAGTTCATGTTTTTTGTTCTGCTGATTATTCTAACAAACTACACAGACCCAGATCAGCCAGTGCATTATGCAATGGCAGATCTGGGCCTCTGCAGTTGGCAATTGGACTCATCTTATAAACAAGTATATATGGTATGTGGAATAGTTTAAGTTCAAGTGATGATGATGCATAAGCATACCAAAATGTATTCCTTAATCTTAATTGGCTATAAAGAAAAGTGTGGAAAATTTATCTCTACCCTTAACTGGCTCTAAAGATAAGAGTGGAAAGTGTATCCATGAATCTTAATTGGCTCTAAAGATAAGAGTGGACATTGTATCCCTTAATCATAATTGGCTCTAATTTTAGCTCATTCTAAAGATAAGAGTAGAAAGAGTGGAAAATGTATCCCTTAATCTTAATTGGCTCTGAAGTGTATCCTTTAATCTTAACTGGTTCGAAAGATAAGAGTGGAAAATGCATCCCTAATCTTAACTGGCTCTAAAGACAAGAGTGGAAAATGAATTCCTTAATCTTAACTGGCTCTAAAAATAAGAGTGGAAAATATATCCTTTAATCTTAATTGGCTCTAAAGAAAGAAAGGAAAGAAAATAAAAAATTTAAAATACTGAATCACAACCTTGACCTTGCAGCTGAAAACAGAATCCCACACATTATGCTGCAAAACAGCTATTGATGAAAATATAGCTAGCAGCAGAATAACTGATCCCTCGATGTCACCCTGACTGACCAGTAGCTATTACAAATGTTTAACATAATTTGGCTGTGTTTATTCCAGTAACCTTGACCTTTGGTCCATCACAGACTCAACAGGAAGCTGTCCTTCCTCAAATTAATGCAACTCTGAAGTTGATGAAAATGGGGTACTGAACACTTGGGGTAAGTGGACTATCCAGATGAAAAACAAGATGACAATTTTTATTCCTACGACCTTGATCACTGACATCTGGGATTAAGAATCAGTAGTGAGGTGACCCTTCCCAAGTATAGTCTACTTATGAAGTTTGATGAAAATTAGATCCAGGAAACTTATCATGCAGAAACCAAAAGAACTAAAATGTGGACTACAGTGACCTTGCCCTTTCACTGCTTGTCCTCAGAATCTAGTCTACCAATGAAGTGTGATGAAAATTAGGTCATGGAAACATGACTTGTCATAGTCTACCAATGAAATTTGTTCAAAATTAGGTCATGAAAACATGTCTTGTCATACAAAATAGAAAATACATTTTCAGCTCCAGTTACCTTGATAGTAGACCTGGCAGCCTGAAAATCAAAAGGCGTCTGCCTCCACACATGGGTAAGGTCCATATGACGTTTGAAAAACTAAAGACCAAAGCAAACTAAGTCATGTTGCAGAAATCATCTTGTTTACAAACTGATAAATATACTGATGCAAGTTACTATTGCTCTATCTATCCACAACTTTGTAAAGTTTCAACTCTTAAATATCAAACTGCTCTAAATTAGACAAGAAGGAAAGTTAGAAGAAAAACTTTAAAATACTGACCTATCACCTTGACCTTAAGGACAGAATTCCCCATTTCCAGGGATTGACTTATCAGTGTACCAAATTCACAAGTTGGGTAAGCTGCATCTTCGCTAGCCAAGGTTCCGATATGTTAGTCCTATCTACACATTGGCAGACTGAGCAGATATTTTAGTGCTTTGTTCTATTTTAAATCTACTGTATTTCATGAGTTGCCTCCCTTAGTATGTCATGCCAACTAACCAATAGTGTGTATCAGCAGTGCATTGTACATTGCCCGAAAATGGTGGAGGCAACTGACTTCAAAAGGAGACTTTGTAAGTTTAACATTTAAAGTATGACTACATACCAGAGACGAGCCATTTCAGGTGTATTTGCTTCCTTATGAGTCCATACAAGTTATATGCTCCCCTTGTCTTGATCATGTAGGAACAGTAAACAATTTTGAACAACTTATTTTTGGTGGCTTGATGCCACATCCAATAAAATTCACTAACCCAAAGCACAGAAATATCTGCTCGATCTGCCAAGGTGTAGATAGGTTTAACAAATCGGAACCTTGGCTACCGAAGATGGGTAAGTTGTAAACTATTGAAAATCACATTACTCAATAACACATTGCAATCTGACAGTTTGGTAAGTTGGAAAATGTTGAAAATCACAATTATTCAAAGACACACAGCAATTTGACCAAGTTATGACTGTTCTGCTGCCGATACCAAACTGGATGTGTGACAAAGCAAGTTACTGTAACTCCATCAAAAGACAACATATGTACTGATAATCAAGCATATCTGAGATGTCATGAATATAATGCTGACAATCAAACTTATCTGAGATCTCATGAATATAATGCTGACAGTTAAACATATCTGAGATCTCATGAATATAATGCTGACAATCAAACATATTTGAGATCTTATGAATATGATGCTGACACGCAAGTTTACATCTGACTGATAAATAATAAACAGAGTATGTCACGGATATATAAAAAATATGTCAGAATAACTCCTAAAAACAATGATGCAGAATACTGACAAACACAAGAGAGATTTTAGCAACAAAAAGGTGCCTATAAATGTTGGTTCGACTCCTATCATTACCATTCCCTTCAAAAATTATGTGGACAGATTTACTAAAGGGATCCTGCTGACTTCATTGAATATGATTCCATTTTCAAAAGAAAAAAGCACATACAGCTTTTCTGCAGTTGCATATAAAATTACAAGAACCAAAGAAAATGCAAACTTACCACTAGTCCCAGACTTGGACCCATGTACATGCAATATGGAGTCCTTGGACTGCTTTCTCTTCCTGGATCCATCTCCTACATCTAAAGTCCTCTTACTCTTTCTTCCTTCTCTTTTTCTGACGGCAGACTGAGTGTTGAGACAATCCGAGTCAATAAAATTCTGGAATGGTGGTAAAATTGGTGCTGCTGAGCTGGATTTATAGAGTGAAACTGGGTAGAGGGAACCAGCATCTGCCCTAAACATTGAATTGGCCCTAAGAGAGTCATCTCTAGAAACTATTTTACTAAAATTTGATACTGTCTGCTGCCTTGTATCATCTGAGTTATCAAAGTCACTATTACTTTCTTCAAGGACTTCCTCTTTAATGTGCACAATACTTGGATTATCATCATAATTGCATTCTGCATCCTCATTCTCACTGCTCTGACAATTACTGTCCTGCACATCAGTCTGGGATTCAGTTACAGATGGCTCTGTACTTCTGTCATGATCAACTTTCACTGACACATCAACAGCTCTATCCTCTTGAATCTCTGTTTTATTGGACTTCTTTTGAAAAGATTCTGCACCAACACTTTTTCTGTATCCGTCATGAACTAAATGTCTCTCCTTTGAAAGTAATGCTTCATTTTGCAACTCAAAAAGCTTACAGTATTGAAGTACCAATGGTTGGTCAAAGGTACTGGCAAGAATTTGAAGAGTTGCACAAGTTTCCTTGCTGACAGTCAGTTTACCTGTGTACAAATAGGCCAGGAAAACTTGAAGCACCTTGGGACAAATGTCTTGTGGCAAATTTAGTCTGTAATGGACTCTGTTGGTATCAGCATCATCTTCCAACTTCATCAGATGATTGTCAGACCAAAATATTTCAGAGCTGCATGCTTCCAATACCAAACTGTGGACCTGAAAAATGTTGGACCTTGATGAGAAACTTACAGAAAGATAAATCTGTGGTACATGCAAGTGGATTGTCCAATTTCCTTTACTCTCAAAGCAACCTGTTTTACACTCCACAACACAAATGCACAGCTGTCTTCAATTTACACCCCACTACACAAATACTGTAACTGTAGTCAGGACTATGCTACACTGTGCTGTGGGATGGCTGGACTCCTGCAGATTTACAGCAAAGTGATGAGCAACATATTGGTGATGTAGACCCTAATTTGTGTGATGTTAAGTGTAACCTGACCACATGCTGTCAGTTATTATTTGCATAATGCCAGCATGTAACTACACAACACATTACACAGTATAAGATCAGCATGATAAATTCACACTGATTGTAATGTACAGCACATGTCACTACAACAACATATGACACATTATAGATCAGCATGATAGATTCACTTTGATTCCACCATACCAACACTCAGTAACTTAAACAGTATAAGATTAGCATCATAAATTCACTTGGATTGTACTGTACCAACACATTGTTACACTAAATATTTTAGTATATGAGTAATATTATAAATTCACCATTTTACCACCTGGACCAAAGGTGAGCTGCATCAATGAGTAATCTTTAATTCATAAAAAAGTTTTTCTGATATAACTGATATAACTAGATTAAATTTACACAAAAATTGAAGATATGGGTTACTATTATCTTTTTCTCTTGTGATTTATGCCATCTGTTTCCATCTTAATTTTAAAAATTTAATTGTGTTTTATCTCATGTTACTTGCATAAACAAATTGTAAATTCTTCTGGGATGCACAACTGAAAACTAAGATCTCAGCAAGTCATGGTCTCAAAGGTGGGGGAAACAGCACAATGACCAGAGATATACCAAATATTTGTTCAATATTTCAGGTCATAATATAATCAAATTTAAAAGCAACAAGACAAAACATACTCAAGTCAAAAACATAATAGATAGAAACATACTCAAGTCAACACTAAAATATACTCAAAACAAAACATAACTGGACAAAAATATAAGTCAAAACATAATCAGACAGAAATATACTCAAGATAAAACAAAATTAAACAAAAACCTATTAAGGTCAAAACACAATCAATGGAGTTAAAACATACTTATACAAAAACCTAACCAATTTGTTATGCATGTCCCCTTACGGAACTTATGTTCTAATGTCCAAAAAGTTAAGAGCATATCTGCTTTTTAATGACCAAGCTATCTCTGACATTCCTGAGTGATAAGATTTTCAAATTAGCCACCATGGAAACCACGATGGATGTAAGATCAGCACCATTTTCATTTTGAACAAACGAAATACCATGGGAAGACTTGGTGAAAATCCCAAGTCAATATGACCATCCATTCAGGAAAATTAGCTAAAAGATTTGCAATATGTTCATTGTGACAACCATACTCAAGGTCAGATCAGGACCATTTTCATTCAGAACGAACTTGATATCATAATTAGTCTTTGGTGAAAACTTTATGTTAATATGAATTTCAATCTGGAAGTAGCAGTAAGATTTTCATACTGGTTATCATATTGGCACAAATTTTTATTAAGACCAACTAGATACCATAAGAAGTCTTCCAGTGAAAACCGCATGTTGATATGACTTTCCATTCAAGAATAGCAACAAAAAAAAATTTAAGTTGGCTGCTGTTGTGGCCATACTCGATTTCAGATTAGCACCATTTTCATTTAGGGTCAACTAGACATCATAAGAAGTCTCTTAGTGAAAACCATCAATTCAAGTTTTAGTGCAGAGGTCATACAGATCTGGAGAACTGAAATTCAATGACTTTTAAATGACCATGTTTTCAGTTTTCAATGACTGCTCTCAGTATCAAATGTTCTACTTCCAGTTACTAATTAAATACAAGAAGGAAAAATAAACACAATATATAAACAGATGTATTATGAAATGCAAATAATAATAAGGTCATTATAATTACACCCAAATATTAAACACATTTTCTTCCAAGTCTATTAGGCTCAGACTGTCCCTTCATCGGACGGTTTGTCTGATGCATGAGAAAAGGGTACTGACATTGTCCCTTTCTCTTCTGTTTCATCTGATGGTTTGTCTGCTGCATGAGAAAACGGTACTGACATCCATAATATTTCAGCTTTCAGAATATCACTGCTTTGCATACCTGTTACTCAAACTGCACCCCATTTTCAGTCATTAAATTTGTAGAACCCACTGACAAAGTTGAAACTAGCTTTTTATGATTCAGACGAAAGAGAGGTCAAAGAATTAAACTGCAATGTTTGCTCTGATCCTATGAACACGGACACTAAAACAGCAGGCTCACGCATTTTCATTAGTTCCAACTTTGGGCAGCAATGCCCATTCCTGCAGTATCCATGTCCTTCTTGCACACTACACAAAGCACTCAGCAATTCAAGGTCACATCTTTTCTCTGCCATGTAATAGTCTTTGTCTTGCAGCGAACTATTGGTGAATGTGCACTTTCCATTCATTTTGAGATGATCACTCTCAGAAAAACCTGTTGCTAATGAACTATCCTTGTTTAGTGGAAACACATTAAGTGAAGGTGCTCATGTGTTAATGACATCAAGTAAAAGGGATGCTGTGCACAATGTCTAGTTACTTCCCTTGGATTCTGATAATGGCAGACTGGCTAACTGATGATGGAAAAATCAAACTGTACTTCCAATCATTGCATAAAGTTAATTAAAAGATCCAATGCAATATTTTCCACCATGTTTTATTTTTAAGCAAAATATGTCAAATTCAAGGACTTTCAATTACCTTGGTGAAAAATATCAATGACTTTCAAGCCCGTGAAATTAGGTGTTCATTTCTCAGTGACTTTCAATGACCTTTAATGACCATGCAAACCAAATGGGTGATAACAGGATTTTCATGATGGCCTCTGTGGTGGATGTCTGAGTGGCACAAATTTCATTTATGAACAAGTACCATAAATTATCAAATATAACTCATGGGTTACATTAAGTTTTTGTCAACCATGTACCCCCTTTGTGGGGGTATATATGTCTGTGTGTTATACAATTTGATTTTTACTTGTATTACCATATTGTAGTAATATTTAAAAAGGCTCGTTTCCTGTTTCAAAAAATGCACCAAGTTCAAAATAGTAAACGAGTCTAATGTTGATTATATAGCTATGTTTCACACACCAGCTACATTTTTCCATGTTTAAAGACGATATAATAACAAGAAGGCAAGATCAAAAGAATAAAATCAGCAACTTCAATTTATCAACTTACTAATTTATGATGAGCGGCATTGTTATTGTGTTTATAAAATCTTAAACTGACACAGATGGGTCTGATTTGCTGTCATAGCCGGATTCTAACCTACCATAGATGAGTTGACTCCAGGAAGAATTTCACATTTCCGTGATCAATAGCGAATAGTAGCTGGTGTTATTGTTTCTTGTAAAATTGGAAAGTGTGTAGTTCATACCATCTGGCGATTATTTACAGGTAGGTGACTATTCTATTGATTTTGAATTAAAGGTAATGGATAGATCCTGCACTGCACAAAAAGAGAGCATGTGGCATCATCATGTGATGTTTAAGACAGCTCAAGGTGACAAAACTAAATATGAATTGACCCAGTTTGGTTAAATGGCTGGCTGTGGTTCAATGGTAAACAGAAAGGTCATTCCCCATACTCTAGTATTTTATTTTATATGTTTAATGAAAAGAAGCCAACACAGATTTTGGTCTTTTATTATTCTATATGAAAAATTGCGGGTTATATATGTCTGTGGGTAATCTATTTTTGCATACAAAAAGAAAAACTGTGGGTAATACTTGAGTGTGTATCATTCTTGGACCCATGTTATATTCACTAATTTATGGTAGACACCAAAAGAAGTCTTCTGGTGAAAACTCTATGAAATTATGATGTTCCGCTCAGGAGTAAAATAACAAGATTTTCAAGATGGATGCCAAGGTGGCCATACTGAATGTCAGATCAGAACCATTTTCATATAGGACCAACTAGACATCGTAAGAATGAAAATGAAGTGAAAATATTATGCTGATATGGCTGTCCATTTGGGAAGAGTAGTGATAAGAAGTTCAACATGGCTGCCAAGGATGCCACACTGGATGACTCAGCAGCACTACTTTCATTTAATCAACTCGAACTTGGAATGAACATGTGTGTCAAGTTTCAAAGCAGTCTTCCTTGTAAGTTAGGAGGAGTATCAATAACAAACTTGTGTCAATGAACAAATGGATGATGGGTAACAGACTGTCCCATAAGCTCTTCTTTGACCATTAGAGCCACAAATAAAAATAGACTATGAACGTAATACCTGTAATTATAATTTTACCTCTTTTAATCTTCTTACATTCTACTTGGATAGTTTATTACAAATGGTTAATAAGGCCATGTCATCATTACTGGCTACATGGCTTAGGTTTAAGTGACATCAATCATGCACATCAAGAAACCTGTATGCTTGTGTGTAAAGTGATTTCCCTTGATATTGAAAATGTATAGTATAAGACTTCTGGTGCCAAAAGTGGGGTATTAAAAGAAAAATCCCTGAGTCCCTAAATAAACTGTGGAGTCCAGCCTAAATAGATCCCAGAGTCCCTAAAAAAAATCATGAAGTCTAGCCTCAGTGTAAAAATTAAATATTTCCAGGATATAATTTATGTAATACAACAGTTTAACACAATTTTTACATTTTTCATATAAAACAAAGACAATTTTGGGCACCGACCATATCACTGGGGGCATGCAGAGGTCTCACTAGAATTTTAAAACTAGGAGTCCAGGACTCTTATTTTGGGAAAAACAGGAGTCCCACCAGCAAAAGTTGCATTTCCCAACCAGAAGCATATTGGTCATACCCGAAGTGGCTAAATTTCCAGATGAAAAAACCAGTGGTTGCCACTGAGTTTAATTTGATAACTTCTTTACACCACTGACATATAGCTCTTGTTTGTCCATTAGAGTAAGAGTTAATTACGTCAGGCCAAGGAAAGGTCTTATTCCAAGCGCTAAGCTAGGCATCACACATAGTGTTCCATGTGAAATATCAGTTCTAGCAACTTCTAGCACTCTGCTGAATTTCATTACAATCTTCATCAATTTGACCCAAAATACTTATCCAAATTTGCAAATAGCATTTTGTCTAACTCTCAACATTGTCTTGATTTCGAGGTCACATGTACTTCTTATTTGGCTACACTTGGAAATGAACACAATAATGAAAGCTGAAGTTGTTCATTTGATGTACTCTTATACACAAGTACATCACTGGGTCTTTCTACCTCTGAATTCAGTCATTGTAAATATCAGAACATTTTCCCACCACTCTGCATCTAGTCAAGTCTTTGAACTTGCTGCCAAGCTATTAGGTCATGTTCTTCAAATGTACTCTTACAATGACAACATGTACATCTGTGGGTCTTTCAGCTACTGAATTTTCTCATTGTAAATATCAGCAGAGCTAAAATGATCAATTGCTCAACACATTTTCTCACTCAGCAGGTGGCTTGAAGCAGGACTGAAAAGCCCTTGAATTTGCCATCCAACAAATGTGTGCATATGGAGGGCTCCTGTATAAGTGATGTTCTGCATCCCAGATAAAAAAATTGCATCCAGATACGTGTGATTAAGTGTTTCTGAGACCTCTGATGGGGAGAACATAGTATTTTCAAGTTTAATGGGGTCTTTAGAGGTGATCCAGCTGTAATAAATGCCAATAAAATAGGATGACAATTTGTGACATCACAAAATAACCATATCTGTGCGATAAATACACATAGGTCATATTTTACTGATAAAATGTCAGACTCCTGTGGTGATATATACAGGTGGTGCTCCAGCTTTGACAGACACTTTGAAATGACTAATGTCAATATGACGTTTGCAGTATGTACAAAGAATTAAATTCTCCCCCTCGCTGCTGTGCTTGACAAAGTAAAACTGTCAACTCAGAGTTTTGGAATTTATTTTTGCTGGACTCTGCTGACAGCACATTGCTTCCTGAATCACACTTTTCAAAAATGAATCAGACTTGAACACTATTCTGACAAATGAAAATAATCATGTTTTGCATTTCATATCTGGAGCAAAAATCTGACTTAAAAAGAAATGTTGTGCTGTTCACAAACTTTATTTAAGCTGGATTCAACATTCTCATTCAATACACTGATGTGTAATAACATCTCTTCTTCTGCACCTCTCATTGATCAATGTACACAACTTAAGACAAATTAGGTTGTTCTACTTTGTGTACTATACCTATGTAAATTAGTTAAATGGATTCTCCCACAGCAGAATTTGACATGACACATCACCCCAGCTATTGTGAGGCAATTAAGTAACCTAAAAATATTGGTTGTTTATCTCTGATTGCCTTATCATTTAATTGCCTCTATATCAGCTGTATACCCCAAGGACAGGATTAGTTTAGCTTGGAGAAATACTGTTTACTGTTCATATATGCTACAGATTACAAGCATATACTGCAGTGGTCATGGAAAATATTTTTTTGGATGTGTTGAAAGACTGACAATATAATGCTAAAATCGAACCAAGGACCACGGAGATACAAAATATGCACACTGTTGCTATGCTATGATTGCCCCATCTTACCTTTGCCCCATGTTGCCCTCCAATGTAGATCTGAGTGTCACAAAGATATCCCTGCTGCCACAGCTGGTACAGTCCTTTCATCAGGACCTCAGAGTGTCTCCTATTGGTATATTGTTCTGCTGCTGTCGACATGATTTACTTCCCTGAGGTAACCTGAAGAAAATTTTAAGTCTGTGTTAAATGGTATAAGTTAGTCACAACATAATCTTATTCGAGTGAATTTCAACTGTAACAAATTTCTAACTCAGAGACATATAAAAACATATAATTCAGGTTTATATGGCTCAAGGATATGTATATACAAATTATTTTGCTGAACAAGATTCTACAGTATTGATGTTTGTTTCATTTTGTTGTTTTAATCAACATCCAACCATGAATTTGGAAGAACATAGTCTTTCGAAGGAATACTGTTAATCAGCCTGGCACAGTACCAAGGTTTAAAATTCTGGTTGGATATTATCCTCAGTTTTCAAAAGTTTTGTCAACTTCCTAGTTTGACACAAATATTGCTCAAGCAGTCTGCAAATTTTGCCATTAAAATGCAATCATTTAGTGCACCATAAATGTGAATCACCGTGAAATTTTTTACTCAGGATCCAAGTCCTATTCTATTTTAGTTGTTACCATTATAAACTTTTTTTTCTTTTCAAAGTTTTATTTGTTGCTTTATATTGTACCTTGAAAATACATTACACTAGTGAATGCTGGTGACTTCAGGGCAAAAATCTATTAACAACAGCACATGTATCTAAACTTTCAATAACTAAACACGTTTTTACCAAAATGAATTGCCATCTGAGAATTATGACTGATATCAGCTTACCCAGTAATAATTTTTTTAATTTGCATTTTTATTGTTGACATTGAAGTCGAAATCACTGAAGGAATTACCTTGGAATAACCCAACATACAAATGCTTGTCCACTTGTTTGTCTGTAAAACAGTCGGTACCAAACTGGCAACTTTTGTGTTCAGGTTGATCTTTCAAGTTCTAATGATCACACTACTGTTTTTTCACTGGTTAGAATGCAATGGAAGCCAGGAATGCTGAAACTTGATTAGGCTGAAGAATGTTTCTTTAGTGAAATTAATAAAAATATACTAATACTGAAGCAAGCGTTTAGATAGCTTTGTTTTGTACAAGATATTTATTATCTTTTTAACCAATTTTGGCATTCCGGGCTTCCTTTGCATTCCAACCAACTGAAATGTAGGTCAACAGAATTTAAGAACACATTCATTTGCTTGTGTGAGAATTTGAATTTATTCAAAAAGACATCAGAGTAAGTCAAGTCCACCTAAATCAACATGACTTTAATTTGTGGAAAACTTCAGTATCTGCTGCCAATTGTGTGAAATATTCTTTAAAATTTCGATGCTCGTTCTGATGTCAGTCAACATTGGAACACACTACACAAGGCCATTATTTGGGAGGTAAGAAGTATCACCAAAATATAAATAACATGTGATACGTCTTACATTGTAGGACTACCAAGTGTGTGAGATATTCTCGAAAATCTGGCCTATAATACCACTGCCAATCAACAGAAGAACACACCAAACAAAACCATTTGTTCTTACAGTAAGAGGTCGCACACCCACATCATAAATATCTGGGACAGGCATTTTAAATTGTTGGGCTAGAGCCATGTGCTGTAGTCTTGCAATATAAAACATCCACCCTGATATTTATGTTTTGGGGCCGAGGTCTTACTGCCAAAGTAATGGCACTGTGTAGCGTGTTCCGATGTCGAGTAACATCAGAACAATAAGTCAAATCAGTTAAAAGGATGATAAGAATCTTGAACAAAATGAAGCTATCTAAACACATTTTTCCATATTTTTATCCATTTCTTTAAAGAAACATACTTCAACTTAATCCAATTTCGGCCTTCCGGGCTTCCATCACATTCCAGGCAACTGAAATGTAGGCCAACGGAACCTGAAAACAGGTCCGTTTGCATGTGTGAGAATTGAATTTACTATAAAAAAGACATCCGAGTAAGAAAAGTCTGACTAAAACATTATGACTTTAATTTGTAGAAAAGCGTCGATATGGGCTTCTAAGTGTGTGAGATATTCCTGAAAATTTGACTTCTTATTATGATGTTAGTCGACATGAAAACACACTACACAATAATAAGGCAGTAAGACCTCGACCCCCAAAACATAAATATCTGGGTCGATGTTTTACATTGTAGGACTACCATGTGCTGGTGCTCAACTCTTTACAACGATCACAAGCTGAACATATGTCACTACCGGTCATGATTCGATCCTACCGTAACTGATTCATATTATCTAAACAGCGTAAATTAATAAACACAATCGCGTATTAAAGCATATTTACCATCATTAAATGTACAAAATGTTAAAGCATTTGTGTATGGAATACTTCGTACAAGTTGTGCTTTGAAGCTTTCGCTCGCTATTTATGCTGCGAAAAGAACATATCAAATATGTATCAGCTGTATACTATCCATGTAATTATACCACAGTACAACAATCTTCTTCCATTCCATTTGAAATACAGCTGAAATCGTCTAAGATTTTACAGCTTTTGTTGAAGATTTACTGCGAGAAGAACTCGGATAATGACCGACAAAATACGAATGATGAGGCTTTACCTAATATACGAAAAACAAACTACGACGATACGGAAGATTGAATATCGAGATAATCGCTATAAGATACGATAAGAACTCTTTATTTCGGTTGCATAGTCCATATATCTAAATTAAAATATAAATATAAAACAGAAATATTTGAAACATAAAAGACCATAGGTATCTTATATACATATATACCGACACATCTACAACTAAGGACTGTGCCCGCATTGCAAAGAATGAAATTATGAAAGACATTTAAAGAGAAATTTGTTCCATCTATCTATCTATCAGAGAATTTAAGCGAATGTCATAGTTCCACAGATATTTCAAGAAAAAGTTCTTACTATTAGATATTCTTGTCATCAATGAAAACAAACGAAAACACATACTTTCTCATTACTTCTTCAAAACTGAACATATTAAATTTTACTAGAGGCACTGTTCCATATTGGAAGGTTTAATGGAAATAGAATACTAATATTATAACCAATAATTCATACATACTAGTTTTCTTTTCATACATTCGCTAAAGTTTGTCCAAAATGGAGCGTAATACATTTTGCAGCAATCAAATTGGAATAATCTAATTTTGATAAAAATTTCCAAATTTACGTAGAAACATGTTTGTTCTAGTTCACAAAAATTTGTAATATCTTATCATCAATTGACCGACTGTATTTTAAAATATGGCCCACATATGTATAACTGTTGACATATGTATGATCATGACCGTTAAGATCTACTGAGGAAGGTGGTGGTAATTTGAAAGAAGTTAAAGTTTACAAGTTATTTTAATCATCAATGCATTAATAACGTCGACAAGTGATGCATGATAAATTTAAGCAGCACAACTGTTGGCTCACACACACACACACACACACACACACACACACACGCACACACACACACACACATACACACACTTGTTATCAGAATGACATCAGTCATGGTTTGTGTAAAACCTCAGTATCAGGTTACGCTCCTCATTTTTCCACAAAGTTAACTTCCTCACACTAGTAGTATAGTGAGGCGATTTTGCATAAAACCGGAATCCTATGTTAATAAGGGTCTTTGGATCATAGCATCGAACGGAAAATCAACAATAAGTCGTCATTTTATGTGTTCTTGCCTATTGCGGTATTTGAAGGACAATGGGAAATGAATATTAGGCCGCCGCCATTGCGGGTTTACCGCGACAGTGGGAAATCCTATGTTACAAATTTCCATAGGTTAAACATGGTGCAGAGGGAAATCCAATTTTAAACAATGTTCATAGGTTTAACATTATGGGTCTCTAGCTGACATTTATGCCGTCGAGAGCACATCGTTGTTAGAAGTCGTTGATCTCAGATGGAACCCTATGTCCTTAAACGAGACAAATATTACGCCTAAGTTTAACTTGTGTTGATATAGCTTCTAACCAGAAATGTAATGTTAAAACAACACTTACTATTCAACGGACCAGTAGGAGTGAACATCAGCCACTCATCTACTGACCACACGGGTAAGATGTAAAGGGGGGGTGGGGTGGATGCGTGTGTGTGTGTGTGTGTGTGTGTGTGTGTGTGTGTGCGTGCACGTGTGTGTGTGTGTAACGTGTAAATTAAATCCTTCATTTAAATTAAAATAATGTCCCTATTTCCATACCACCATATCATACCTTGCTTTGATTTGATGTGAGAGAGTCCATATCTTTCTTCAAAATCAACGTGGCCGATTTCACAGCCAGGCTAAATCTCTTGGAAAACAGATACTACTGAAAGGTTTGCCAAAGGCAACAAAAAACCCAAATCGCTTAATTATAAAATGGCTATGTGTGTGCGTTTGCTTAAGAATCTTACACAAACTTTGAAAGGTAAATCAAGACACAGAGACACCCGAGTTTTCAGCTGTAGTCCCGTGAATGAGAATCACAATGAAATTCAAAAACATACCACAAACGTCCAGTTGCAGCAGCAGAGGAGGTGAACAGACCAAATTTTAGAATTATTTTTTTTTGTTGAAAATAGAGCTTCCTACGTAAATGAAAATACAAGCGTCAATAACGCTAAAGTAGGGGAGGGTGAATAGACAACTTTTTATGAACATTATTTCGCGAAAATAAAGCTTCCTACGAAAATGAAAATACAAACGTCAATAATTCTAAACCGAGACCTCTGCACCAGGACACTCACTGCTGGTCGTCACCCTCCCTGCTGTTGTAGGTAGCGACGCGGTCATTAATTAAATCATTAATAATATCAAATAATAATGAACGACCCTACTCTAACCATGGAATCTCGCACAACTAAACGAGCTCGACAGCGACTAGAGGCAATTAAAAATATCTCTCAGTCCGTGATTCTGTCAAGCAAAAATTACAGGATCGACATGAATCACTTGCAGAATTTACAGAAGGTGCAGAACAGTTATTTAAACCAGTTACAAAGAGTACCAAAGGTCTTCTTCCCACGTTAGAGCAAACCGCTAAAGCAACTGGAAAAATAGCAGAAAGAACTAAAAAGAAAACAAACCCAAAAGAGATTCTAAGAGAACTTCCAGGTGAAATAGCTGGTGCTACTTATCAACCACAAACACAAGAAATATTTGAGGGTATTGACCAGCTTCGTTCTGAAATGGCCGATATAAAGGATCTTATACCAGAACCAGAACCAGAACTCGAACCAGAACCAGAACCAGAACAAGAAAAAGTTAAAATTGAAGTGAATTATAAATTTACCGAAGAGAATATTGCCTTCATAAAAAAATTAACAGCGTGGAAGAATTATCTGCTTTTGCCGCGCAGAGTTTTGATAGTAGAGTAAGAGTTTTAAAATCCTGTTGTTCAGAGTCTATTCAGAAGGATAGCCCCAAAACCAATACCGATTGCAAAGCAACTGGGAATGAAAGCTATTGACGTTGTTCGAGATAAAGGTATTTCTGCTGTCGGTAATGATGCTAGTAAAGCATTCTCAGCAATCAGGGATAGACTAGCACGATTAATACGCAGATCGCCAGCGGTCCGACCTCAGCCAGTAAAATTGCCCAGCACTAAAGTTATGCCAGCAGGTGTCAGTAAAATAATAAATCAAGCTGCAAATCAAAAACTAGAAGAGTTGGCTGGTGTACCCATATCAGAAAAATAAAAAAAATAAAAAAATAAAAATAAAAATAAAAATATAACCGCTAGTATGATAGCAGGAAGTGGTCTTCGTGCTAGACGATAGCAAATATAAATAATGTTTAAACGTGTATCTGATCCAGCATTTGACATGGATGCGCCAGTTCTCAAGGATGAATCGGTGCGCAATTATCAATATTATTCTTATGACGCACGTGTACCTAACGCACGAGGAAGAATAGAGCTGCAAACTCAGGATACAAGTAGATATTTCCTGCCCGCTGAGGCATTCATTGAGATCAAAGGTAGACTTTTGAAAGCAGATGATACAGCGTACGGAATTGGTGATCAAGTTGGTTTTGTTAATAATGGCGTCATGGCGTTATTTAACAGTGCCACCTATAGCATCGACGGACGAAATATTGAATCATGCCTGGAAAACGTCGACGTTGCCACGACGATACTTGGCCTTGCAAGATACAGCAATGATTACTCGAGATCAGCTGGTCCATCAATGATGTTTGCAAAGGATACCACTGATCAGCCCGAAAACAGCAACGTAAGACTGAATGCAGCTGGAACTGAAGTTGAATCAATGAATGAAAATTTCAACTTGAGATTTGCATCACGTTGATCAATGTTAAACGGAGATGAAGAATTTTCATGTGTGATTCCACTATCACACATATTTGGATTCTGCAGACATGTTAGAAAAGTTATATTTGGCGCTAAACACACCGTGGTACTTGTTAGAAAAGCCATCGACAATGATGCAATATGGCGTGCTGCTGCCGTTGATGCAGGTAAAGTAATACTAACAAAACTTTCGTTGTGGATACCAACAATGACTCCATTGCTGAATGAAGAACAACGGTTGCTCTCTTTCATGGATTCAGGTGGTAAATCAACGTTTTCATGGTTGTCGATAACTACAGACAGTATTCAAAGTAATGTTGCCGGGTTATTCACATGGCAGATAGCATCACAGCAGGGGGTGTCAGCACCACGACATATATTCATCGCGTTTCAAGAAAATGCCAGAGTAGATTCGCAGGAACGAAATCCAATGGTGTCTGACACGCTTGGAGTTAGTGAAGTTTCTTTGAGGATAAATGGACATCAAAAAACCTTCTGAAGAAGTGTTGCTGAATTTTGATAATAATCATGTTGCACGTGCTTATCATCGGTTGATGACATTCATGGGACGTGATCAGAATGTGGATTCTGGTTTGCAGATATCTCAGCGGGAATTCACAACATTATATCCGATCTATTATTTCTCACTGGAACATTTGGATTTGTTCAGGCAATCAGTCGTTGACATACACTTCCGAGCTCGTGTAGCACGACTGCCCGCTGGTGGTTATAGAGCAATCGTTGTTATACTCACAGACAAAACAATGTTGCTTGAAGGTGTTGGTGAACGAATGACAATCATTAATGCCCCAGTGGAAAACATGTAACTGGATCACTCGTGATCTGTAATTAAATCGCTGATGATAGTATAATATCATATCAACACGTTAATGTTACTCTGACTCCTGGTCAGATTAAAAAGCTACGATCAGCATTAAAAAAGAATTCTGGAATAAAAATATTGCTGAAATCAGCACAGACTGCAAGAGATCCGAAGGGTCCAAATAAACTATCCCTGACAGAACGTCTACTCAGGCACTTCTATGACACTAAACGATCAGCGACTGGTGTTAGACTTGATCTTTCTGCGGGTGCCATTAAAAATATTGCCAAGACGGGTGGTATATTTTCACTTCTTGCAGCTATACCAGCATTAATAGCCGCCGAAGCCCCAGTTGTTGCAAAAGCACCAGCACTTGGTGCTATTGGAACTGCCACTGGGATGGCATTAAAGAAAGCAACAGGTCGGACTAAAGACTTCCAAATAAAGGGCGGGGTCTAAGACTGCCAGGAACCCCTCATTCATGGTACGGTCGAGTCACGAGCGGATCAGGTCTGAGACTGCCCGGGACACTTCACTAAACATGCTTCCCATGTTCAATTTTGATTTACTTTGATGCTGCTGAAAAATTAAACATCGAAAACCTCAGAGGTGTTTTTATGCATGATCAATTACCAGAACAACCAAACAATGTTGAAACTGGTATGATTAATCTTGATGGAAGTTATGGTCCCGGTACTCTTTGGGTTGCATATGTGGTTGATCCACGTGGAGTTGTTTATTTTGATTCGTGTGGGTTGGCGCCACCAAAAGAATGTTTAAAATATGTCGTCGGACTTCAAAGCACTCCCGTCTGGTATTCAACATTACCAACACAGACAATAAAGGATCCGCCAATATGTGGCCGTGAAGTACTCGCTGTGTTCGACGCTGTGTCAAGGTCCTTAACATCGTCAGGGGCACCGCCTCATTAAGTCGTGCACGAGTATACCACCAGACAACATCGTCGTCCAACGATTTAAGCAGGTCTTAATGAATATACAATGGTAGATATTTACGGAAGATCTGCTCGGAGTCTTACTTAGGGCAAGCCCCAAGGTGATTTATCCAAGTACGCAACCCCTGACGATGTTAAGGATGAGTTCGCTAAACTTTTGCGTCTCGTAGATGTAGACCAAAATGAAGTTGTTGTTTTTCAGGATCAGCAAGGACAATTAAAGACGAGCAATATCCCGTTGACAGATATTATTCTGCGAGTTCCAGTTGCGACTGAAGATAACTTAGTGGTGTTTGCTAAAAACGGTAAAATTAAAAACTCTGAGGAATCAGTTTTAACACTCATGAGAGAGATTACTGGACGCATCAGAAGAATTGGAGATATTATGTTTGGCGATCTCAACATGAGCAGAAATACAATTATTAATGTGAGAGGATTAAATTCAGATGATGATGTGGCAACAAAAAAAATACGTGGACAGCAATGGCGCCACTATCAGAACTAAGATCAGTAAATACGTTGCTGATCGTTTACGATCCACCGCTGATACAACGACTGGTTCTCTCAATATGGCTAACAATAAAATTACTGGTCTTGGAGAACCAAAATCAAACGATGACGCTGCAACGAAGAAATACGTCGACAATAGCAACATCCCGATGATGACCTCGTTAATGACAATCAATGATGGAATGACCACATTTAGATCTGAATATGCTAATCATGTAACCGCGTTTACAAATTTTCGTAGAAACACAAATAGAGCCATTAATGAATTTTGGGGAGTCCAGCAGTCATCGACATTAAGCTAGTGATATTGGGGCAAAACATTCGTGGTAGAACCCGAAGAAAAGGCCTTGGCATGTTGTTGGTGTATTGAATTCCTCGCTAATATACCACCTACTTGGAGTGTTAGTAATTTATATAATGAACCAATCGATTGACGTTCAGAGTTTCAGATAAGAGCAAGCGTGTTAATGGCATACCGAACTGAAAAATATCATTGATGCGTGTACAGTAAAACTATAAATACCGCAGACATGTCGTTGTTACTGACAAAATTGTATATTCTGCATCTGCCGTAATCGCTGGAACAGTAACGGTCATCGGCGCATTATCAGCCACATACATAATAGCACTAGTAATAGGAATGGGTGTTGCAGTTATAACCGGTGTTGCTGATATTCTTAATATCATCGCAAAAAGATATCTACGTGCGCGGTTGATAAATTACACGAATATTCAACGTTGCTATCAGCGGCAATACGCGCACAAGCTAGCGATTGTTTCAATGCCTTTCGGAGTAATTTAATAAACTAGCATTCGGCTGCTAGTTTGTATCTTCCTACGGATTTTCGTTCTTGTAATATTTCAAAATCATTTGTGATTTTTTCAGGATCAGGTTGATCAGAAAGCTCTATATCATCGTCATGTAATTTTTTAATCGCAGAAATAATCGCATTAACGTTTTTGTAATTCATTATATAATAAATATCTGTTTAAAATGAAAACAAAAAATAGTAAGAGTGGCGAGTAATTTGCCGTTCCATGTCTCTTCACGGGATACCCTTCAATGAGGCTATTGTTTTTTTTGGCTGACAGTTTTTTTATGGGGTACCCTTCATGAGGCTATTTTCTTTCTGGCTGACAGTTCCTTCTGAATGTCCTTTTATGGGGTACCCTTCAGTAGGTTATTTTTCTTCCTTGACTTGTGGAAGGCTCATCATTCTTACTGACTATTTTTACCACGAGGCGAGGGGGGGGGGGACCTCCTTTTCCACCTCACGGTGAAAACTTTTAAATTTTGTGTACACCTCCCCCAAATCAAACCCGGGGAGAGCAAAATCAGCACCCACCACGTTGTTCAGTATGGTGGGGAGGTGTACACAGATTTTATTTTTAGTTATCATTATTTTTTTCTTCTTAGGCTGGAGCCCAATTATTATTATAAATGCGATTTATCGCAAACCGTCGAAAAATTTGTTAGTCACGGGGTTGGAACATTAATTTCCACACGTTGAGAATGAAAATCAGCAGAGTTATCGCTAGACCACGAGTCTTCTCTACTATCATATGTTTCAGAAATTATTATAAAGTCACCAATACCTGGAAATCCAAAAATAGCTCATACAAGGGGCGTAGCTTATTTTTCTCCCTGTCTGTTTTTCTCTTTTTTGACTATTATCCCTGACAAAGTCTGGGGGAAGGGGGCAAGGAACCTGACAAATTCAGATAAACAAAGATAACGTTTTTTTAAAAAAAAATACACCCCCCCCCAAAAAAAATATAATTTCATCTATAAGTGGAAGTCGTTATAAAATACAAGCGAGGTTACTGTTTAATCTCTCCGCAAGTGGAGGAAGCTTTAGTTGAGAGAGTTATTTCCCTTCACTGAATTTTAAGAGGATTTTCCTGTCTTGCTACATAAAATGTGGAGCAAAATACTTAAAATGCAAACAAAGAATAATATTTAAGTATTTTACTACTGAGTTTTTGCTAATAAATTATTGCTCAGGAGTATTTTCCTGTTCTACTTCATCGTAAAATTCAGGAGTGTTTTCTTTTTCTACTTCATCGTAACTTTCAGACGTGAGATACTTAAATATTATGCTTTGCTTGTATTTTTTGAAAATGTTGATCTGGTTATTTCATCTGCAACACGTCGTACCGAAGCTGGGAGAATGCAGAAATATTTGGCAGCTGCATATATCGATTGAAATTCTTTTTCTTCCCATGTCTATGTATTTACAGATATAACTGGTCTTAGAGATTTATTATATTTTCCAGTACCTCCCAGTTTACAATTCTGACTCTGTGTAATAACCTGAAGATTATGCAAAGAATTATCAAGCTTTTGGTCGTTAGTATTATTAATCACAAAATCACCCTCGATCAGACCATAAAACACTCATAAACTAATCTGTGACAGATATACCATTATCCTTTTCCCACAGCATTAAACATGAGATAACCAGCATTACTAATAGAACCGACTGGGTTTTTTTAGTCAACAGTTCCTAATCACACCTGCACGCGATGCCTCATAATTCTTGATGATGGGATGCTTTACAAATTCATCGGCGTTATTTTATTGTTCCATTTATATAGTAAATATTATTTTCTAAATTATTATTTTATTACTAGAAAAAAATATGTAGAATTCTGCTAGAGTGAAAATTCAGCGAGATAATCCTCAGCGGTTTTTATAGGAGATTCAACGTTGACGTTGACGCTGTTGGCCTTGATGGCGATATTTTTTTTTATCATAATACCGTTTTAAAGCTCTGTATTTTTTACCGCCGCATTCTACACACAACTGCGCCCCCCTCCCCGACTCCCTCGTTACATTTCAAACACGGCTTTGGTCCTAGACTTCACCGTCACACACTCTGCATGTGGTATCTACAGAATTAATTTACACAAGCCCGATTACAAGGAGTTGCAGATTCAATCATCAACCACTTGAAACTATTTTTTGCTTGAATCATTGTATTTTATAAAATTAAAGTTCAATTTAATATATATTTGCCTTAATTATATAATGGAGGAATTTAAAAGGAATATCTGCAGCCAAGACCTCTCAGGCTAGATTTAATCTTGACAGAATAACCCCTGACTTGCCGAGACGAGCTCTGGTTGATGTTGATTTGACGAATAAGACTTTAATCAATCGTATCCGTGAAGCCAAGAGAGAGTTTCGCAACGATGGTGGGGCTCATGTGTGGTCAACATTCGGAATTAGGCATGACGATAACCCTCAGATTGATGCTACAATGAATAACCAGCGAGCAAGGACAATTATTAATTATCTTGACGTTGAACAAAGATACCTTTTAAGAATAACATTTATCTTAGCGGTAGACGCCGCCGACGTAACATGGATTATCCGTGACAAACGTGACCCTGTTCGAGAATAACACCGCGCTGGAAATGTTGTAACGTTAATTAAAAATTCCAAATCAGGAATACTGACTAGTAAGTATCGACCAACCATATCATGAACTAGCATATCCTGTGACGGCAGTTATTTATGCGATATATCCGCTGAATGATAAGCCTAGCGTTGATGACCTTCTGCCGATGAAAATTTTCGACCTTGAATTATGTTGCCGAAAGAGTTATAGAACATTTCTCGAACGCAATACGTGGAAATGGTTTAATGGATCCGAGACGCAAAACAATACATGAATGGGCCGAGCGTGTTAAAGAAAATGGAGCTACGATCAAAGCCGTTGCTGAGCTGGAAAAAAATTAAAATTTCCAATAAGGGTGAAGACATTCACCTGCGAGATTTTGTACAAATCAAAATATAAATCAAAGGGAGCCTCGATTGATATCGTTGATCATAACGTTCAAGCGTGCACGCCAGACGTAATATTGTTTCCACGAACTCGAACTGTTAAATTTTATGACGGTGATATGTTCGATTTTATCAGAAATATCAGTAAGAGTGACCCTGTATCCGTGTGGTTGTTTCAAAGTTTCGGGTATAGCTATTATGGTCAGTTTGTACGGCCTAATGGAGACATTTATCGTATAGAATGTCTTCATGGCGAGATGATGAAGATTGCGTTGAAATACAAGAATGATACTGATGTTATTGAGCGATTACTCAGTAATTTCTTCACCGTTTCGTCACTTGCTGCTCATTTTGCTCAGAAGGATAATTCATGGAGGCCAACACGGTTGGTATTTCTTGAAGATATACAACGCAGTTGTGTTGAATACGGACACGGCGGATTGTGGAATACTAAATACGATTATAAAGATGTTATCTCAGTTGATATGGCTGCATGTTATCCTGAAAGTTTTGTTGGAATAGGAGAGTGTTCTGAGCATTTTTAAAGATTTGGACATCCAACTCACGAGATGACTCGAGTTGCGATAAATGGACCCTTTCCAGATTTTGACTTAACTGGATTTACACGTATTGAGTCATTCGAGTTTGCATCGGAAAACCTTCATTCGATTGTCGCTGTTTCGTTTGGTCGTCATTTTAATAAACGTGGTTGGACTCCAATAGTTTTATTACGATATACGCTTGATGCAAAAATATTGATATCGTTAACCGTAAGCGAAGCAATAATATCGTATCGTCCACAAAAAGAAGTCTGGGTACCAAAACCCGCTGTAATTGAGAGATCTGTTCTCGACGAGATCTTTGAGCGTAATGCCGATGCCGTAGAATACGAAATTAAACTTGCAAAAGATCTTGGCAGAAAAATAATTGGGAAACGTCATAACCACATTGTACAAGATTAATTATCGACGATGCTGATCTCGATTTCATAATTGCCAATACAACAGAGAAAATTATATTTGTAAATCGAAATAATGTTAACTTATCTGACGGAGCCAAATTAGGAACAGTTGTGAGCTACTTTGATGGTGACTCACCACAGTTTACTCATTTAAGATCTTCGATGTTTGCATATGTTTCAATAAACTTACTATCGATGATAAACAGATTTTCTGATATCGCGGTTAGAGCTGCAACAGATTCATTTTATATCAATAAAAACATACAGGATTGCTAAATGAATTACAGATCGGCGTTAATGCATCATGGGGCGAATGGAGAATAAAAAGAGTAAAAAATACTCAGCTATTCTGAATCTGCTGATTATAGATCGCCAGATGGATCTGGGGAGATGTTTTATAAAAACAGTCAAATGTCACAACCATCATCATCACCATCGGTATATGATTCTGTGGCGACACATAAAACCGTTTATCTCAACGGACCTGGCGGTTCTGGTAAAACAACGCGAGCGATTGAATTATTTCGGAATCGTGACATGATTGTACTAACTCCGATTCATCGACTCGCCAGAGAGATGAAAGAAAGAGGAGTTAAATCTCATACTTATCACAGCTTCTTTCAGTGGAAGGGAGATGCGTGAACACCTGAACAAATGGGGGAGAAATATATTCCTAAGATCATTATCTGGGACGAAATATGCACGGTATCCATTGGCGTATTAAATTTTTTTCTTCATTGGTCATTGACTCGGAATACTCCTGTTATCATGTGTGTCGATCATGGTCAACCGCCACCTTTTGTCGGTTCGTCTCCGCATGACTGGTTAAAAGAATTCGTAGATTATTGTGAAGAAATACTTGATGATCATAGAGCTATTGATAAATCGCTGAAGGAATTTAAAAAGATAATCAGACTGCAGCCAGATAAGATTCAATGGGAAATAATGCGTGAAATTATTCCAGAAACAACAAACGACGATTTTTGGAATTTGTGGAGACCTGCTGATTTGATAGTTGCAAGTCGGAAGATAGTTCGTGATTCACTTCAGCAAAAATTATTTCTGTTACATAAAGAAAAGTTTTCAGATCAAACTGTGCCATTATGTTATTGCCCAGCAGATTCCTCGTAAATAAAATATTGATATTGAAATTCCAGGACGCCTGACAGAGTCAGGGGTAGAACCAAGGAAACAAAAGCTAGTTCTTAATGATATTGTTGTTGTTACTGTGGATGTTGTTGAGAGCGCGTTAACGATGAATAAATCTCCATGGACTCTAGGATATGCTATAACTATTCATTCATCACAGGGACTACTATTGCGGATACTAATATTTGGATGATCGAATGGTCAGATTTAGTTTATCTAGCAGTGTCGAGAGTCAGAAGAATGTCTCAGCTACGGAGGGTTATCATTACTGCGCAATGAATAATAATCAAACTCGGGAAATTAACGCATCGTTGTTAAACGATATAGTAGGAAAAAATTAGCTGGTTATCAGCAGTGTGACAAAAAATACAAACGTGACTTCGATCTTGATGTTAAGTTTTTCATAACATTGAAACAACAACAAAATAATCACCGTGCTTGCTGTAACACAGTAATGTTGCGGCAGTATTCTCCTAATGACCCACGACAGTTTACAGTGGATAGAATTAATAGTAGTCTTGGCCACACGGGCAAAAATGTGATACTGACCTATCTTGAGTGTAATCGACGTCGAGGAGCCAGTGCCTTATTGCCAACGAATAAACCTTCACAAAAGTAGGGGTGCTGGTATCCTGCTTTCACAAAAGTGAAAGCGGTAGTAATTGTGTATCTTCAGAATTACTTGTAACTGTTCGCGTACAAATCCACGTTGAGGAGCAGTTGAATCTAGTCTGTAGATTGCAGGTCTACCTGTGGATCTTACCACGCTGGAAATTTTATGTGTGGTTACACTCCAGATAGGATCAGTTGCTCTTTTTTTACCCCCTTGAAGTTCACCAGGTTCACATAAATATCTGACAGTCACGTTACTTAGTACTGGTTGTTTTTAGAAAGAATCACGTCCTTGTACTGGTATGTGTTTCTTCGAGATTGCATTGATGGGGGTCATATAAATTTCAGGAGTAATTACATTATTTAACGCAGCTATAACACTTGGTAGTCTTGCAACCATTCACGAGATATCGTGTCCTCCTGAACATTATTCAGTGAGTTAAGGTCGGTGGATATTTCCTTCGCATACTGATATCCAAACAATCGCTCAGCAAGTGTTCAGTTAAATCGCTCAACGATTGCCTGATCACGATGAATTGCGGTATGCCCTCGTCTGATTTTGACGTTATGTTGTTTCATCAGCGATGTTACTAGATCAAGAAATTCTTTGCCAGGATAAATCTGTAGCAGCTGTGGCCATCGCAGGCCGCCACGTTGATCAATTCGTTCAAACGCAGATGCAACTTCAGTTGCTGTCTTTGTTGATAATGGTTCTGCTTCTTTATATCTACTTGCAACGTCAACGATGGTCAACGCGTATTTGTATGTGCGCGACTGACGTCTACCAGTTTTAATAGTATCATGTGGTAAAAGCAAAATAACTGCATGATGAACTTCATTGGGAGTACTAACATCAAAATGTGCGTACTGAATTTTTTAAAGTGGTGGTAGATAATTTTGCCATATTGCCTGTCGTGCGAACCAATTTTCAGCAACAGAACGTTCGACACCTGCCGCATCAGCAAGTTTACTACTCGCTGCTCTACCCCTCCAATATCCTCTTGGGTTATAAGAAATCGAGTCCATTATAATAGTTATCTATGATTAATTACCAGCCCCTAGCGCTAGTGTACCTTTCATCGCCGATCTTATCAAAAAATTAGCAAGCGATTCTCTGAGAGATTTATTTTTTTACAGACTTTAGAGTGTGAATCAACTTCACGTCTGCAATATGTCGTTGTTGTACATCTGGATTTTTATACACAACATCATGACTCTGGCACTCTTGATCAATCGCAGTTATCGGATACTCTCCAGGTCTTGGTTGATCTTTCTCGTCAAGTCGGACATCAAGTCGGGTTCCAGGACCACAGTAATTATATACAGGAAGATGCTTCTCGCCAGGATACTTACCCATGGAGCCCCTGGTAATTTTTCCAGTGAAGCAGCGATATCTCCGCCTGTTTCATGAAAGATAAATTTGTATTTTTGTACCACATTTCACACACTTGCGTGTAAGTGCACGCTTTCTATTCCTCGTCGTTATTGTTTTCGGTCCACTGGTGGGGGTGGGTGCTATGCATCGAACACAATATAAATTCATATAATTATTATATATTCCTAGCACATGAATGTCATCGATCCAATCAAGCATCATCCAGCGCTACCAAATTCTATCAGTGCAATTATCATAGGTCCATCTGGGTCTGGTAAGACGCAATTGTTGCTTAACCTGATAATGAGATGGCTCAAGTAGGATAAGTTTTATTTAGTGGCACCATATGTAGATGATCAGCGATGCTACGACGTGATTAAAGATTTTAATGAAATACAAAGTTGTTGGGCGAGAACGGCGATGATATTATTGATTTTATCCCCGATATTGATGATGCACCATCTGTAGATGATCTCGATGGATGTATTAATAATCTTGTAATATACGATGATGTGATGCTAGACAAACAATCAAATCCAGCTCGGATATTTTCACGAGGCAGACACAAAAACACCGATATTATATATGTTACTCAGCGATATGTGCAAATACCTAAAGTGATAAGAGAAAGCTGCAATCTTTTGGTTGTCTTTAATGGTGTTGATCCCACACACTAAGAAACATCCACCTGACTTGGTGTTCAGAAGACATGGATATGATTAAGTTTAAAAACGTCTTCTCAAAAGCACAAGCGATTCCTCATGTATTTATCACGATAAATTTACATGATCCTCTGTCGCGATATCGCATAGGTCTCGATAAAATTTTGGTTGAGAGACCTCCCACCTAACCGCATCGCTACAAGGGGGACGACCAATAGTGAATATCCCGGGTTGTTAAATAACCCTTTAGAGGCCTCGGTTTTGTGCAACCCGGTTAGAGGTCTCAGTTTAGAATTATTGACGTTTGTATTTTCATTTTCGTAGGAAACTTTATTTTTAAAAAATAAACTTAGTCTTTTCACCCCTCCGTAGGAAGCTTTATTTTAACAAATAAATTTGGTCTGTTCACCCCCTCTCCTGCTGTTCTTTTCTTTTTCTACTGTCTTTCTTTTCTAAATTTATTGCCAAAAGCTTGCAGTGTTATGGAATATCCTGTCCCGTGCAAGTAGGTAACTGGAGAGAGAGAGAGAGAGAGAGAGAGAGAGAGAGAGAGAGAGAGAGAGAGAGGCGGATGATTCCATAACACTACAAGCTTTTGGCATTTACTAATATCATACCAATCTTTAAGTTGAATTCAATCACCTATGAATGTGCTATGTATATTTAATTTTCATTATTTGTTAGTTTGTTTATCTTAAATTTAATTTTATTATATGCTGTGGATAATTGTATTTTGGATTTGACCTGGTCCAAAATCAAATTCGTTTTCTACCTGACCTGAATCATCGATTGTTTCCAAATTCTGTAACAACTAATGCATAGCTAATATTTCCTTTATGTATGGTTTTAATATTAGGATTAGTATTAATAGAAATAAAAATATTTATCTTGGTTTAGTAAAGTACATTGTGCTTTCAATGTTCTTCATTATAATTTTAGTAACATACATTCTAAATTATAACTAAGATTTTATCTTGTAAACATTTGGAGCCTTCCAGAATGAAATTTTCCATTAGATAATAGTTTTTTCTTTTGAAAATGCTAATTGTGACCTGAGATCAAGCAGACGACTATTACTGGAAAAGTTATTTATTCGTGCTGTAAGATCGGAAAGAATCATTTGTATTATTGTTGTGTCCAGTATTTCATTTGGGCTAGAATTTTTTAATTCAAATTATTTAATTAAGGTTATTATTCTCTGGAATTGCAAAGTTCTCAAAAATAACATTCTTGGAAATGGAGACTTAGATTTATAGTAAATTTAAAATAAGGATATATTCTTGGATTGTATTATTGTGATTCAATGAAAGACTGTTGGACCACCACATCGACACAGGTCACCAAAGGCACATCATCTCTTTCAGCGTTGGATTTATTTTAGATTATCACTAAAGTTTATTCAGAACTTTAATCATTAGGTCATGTGTTCGAAATTCTACGAATATTTGGGATTTATTTCGCAATACCGTAAGTTCTTTTTACATATTTACTTTGTATTCTGGGGCAATAACTTATTTGTTGAATTTTACAAAATTTATTGGTTCTCTCTCTTTTCTATTATTTATTTTTAAGACCACAGAGTCGCAATATAGGATATATAGAACATTAACTTCATGTGTTGTTTCCATGTAAGAAGAGAGATAACCATTTAGAGGTAAGATGATGATATGTAACTTAAAACAAAGCAGCTGCTCTCAAACATCATTTCCATGGCCCAAATGAAAACCACATTTGGGCAAGTAAAACTGCATGTCGAGTAGCCCCAGTTTTACGCACGCACGAGGTGGCCTTTTTAACCAATAAAAATTTCTGGCTTTATTGGGGTCTGGTGGTCGCTTGGGCAATAGCCATTGGACCCACAAAATTCAGTTTCCTTTAGTGTGATGCTGAAATTAAGTTTGAGTGATGTCTCCGATTCAAACGTTATATTTGAACACGAGGCTAGCAGAGCGCAGGGAAATATCGTGCTAAAATTTTCATGAAGCATGTCGAGTTTTTCTGAAATATCAGAGCAAGCTAAGCATATTACCAGCTTAAGCCAAGATATTCAAATTTTGGAATTATGTCATGCTTCTTGCAACTTACTGAAAGGAAGAAACGTTGTCTGACCCGTACGACTATTTTCTGTGCGTTAGTGGTGAATGGGGGTATGCTATTGACAAGGGAACTTCCATGTTAAAAGTGCCGCGGCGCTGTTTCGACAAGGGAAAATTCGCCGCGGCACTCTGGCGACAAGGGAAATTTAACATGGGTGGGCCTGTCTAGCGACAAGGGAAATTTAACATAGTGAATGTATAGCAACAATGTATTGGGCCTGTCTAGCGACAAGGGGAATCGGAGAGGGTTGACGACATAAGTTAGAAACATAGACATACATATATTTATCGACACAAATCCATCACACAAAAAACTATACAACCGACTAAAATATATTTTAGGCAAGAGAGAATAGGCATCTTTCGAGATAGGTGAGTGGCCCTGAAAAGGGCCTTTGGGTTCTTCTTCTTCTTCTTCTACTGTCTCTTTTCTCTTCTTCTTTTCCACCAGTTCCTTATCTTCTTCACTTCATTTTTATCTTCTTCTTCTTCTCCTCCTCTTTCTCTTTCTCCTTCTCGACCTCCTCCTCTTTTTTTGTTTTTCATTTTCTTTCTCTTTCATTATTTTTTATTGTATCTTCTCATTTGTTCTTTTTCTTCCTGATCCTTCTTTTCTTCATTTTCCTGTTTGATGAGTTCCTTCCGTCTTTCTCTTGCCTTCCTCAAATTGTTGATTTCCATGTTGATTCTGTGGAGGCTATAAGAACCATACTGCAACCTTTCAAGCATTTCCTCCACCATCCCCGAATCATCCAGTACCCTTTGCAACTTCTGTAACTTCTCTAGTATATTGCTCGCCGTCTTGGATTATTCAGTGTTGAAAGGCGATTGACGAACGCAACAAATTATATACCTCAAACACGTACGTGAAGGAAAACATACCCTCTCACTAACTGCACACATCATATATTAAAAATGCATAAATGATTAGAGTGCTAACCTAAATTTAAAAAAATTCAAAGTAACACACTAATATCAACAAAAACCAAAATACTCCATATCAACAGATAGTGGAGAAGGAAAGTTTTTATTTACAAAACACACCATCACCTACAATCACACCAGGCAAGTGAGTCAGTTTTTATAGTCACACTACTTCACTTTCACACCAAACACTCATGAGAGCAGAGATAAGGGTGTTTAGGGGAAACACACACACACACACACACACACACACACACTATCACATCAGCAAAGGAGTTAGTGTTTGTAGTCACACTACTCCACATTCACACAAAATAAACACTCATGAATGTAGGGACAAGGGATTTGCAAAGGAAAAGACATACACACACGCACATACACTCACACTTTGCCAACCAACACTAATATATTTTCGCAACTTGATCAGTCTCTCTTTTCCAAAGATCTGGTTAGCCCTGAGAAGGGGTATTTTCTGAATTCCAAATGCATCTCTTAATGATTATATCTCCCAGGCCTGGCCCCCCACACACAACGCCTACTCCAATCTGGTTCCCAGTTTATGCGTGTGGTTGGGAGTGCGGAGGCAGCTTGATTGGCTTCACAATCCCATTCCTCAGCTTGCAGGTTAATGAAGACTTCGCTCCTTCGTCTATTCCAGACCCTTGGATGTTGATGTCTCTGCGGCTGCCAATTTTGCCGCTGCCTTTCCAATTCCTCATTCCAGTTTTCTGGCTGGGGGACATCGGCTCTCGGTATTGGTTGTGGCTGTGGCTGACGCAGTGGTGGTGATGGCGTCCTCACTTCAGGTTTTACCTCACGTTTGCCTTAGAATGAGGTGAGGCAAAATTGCTTTCTCCTTTTCCATCTCCTCTTTTATCTTTTTCTTCTCCTCCTCTTCCTCAGTCCTGGCACTTTCCTCTATCGTCTCATTGACCAGCTCATCCAGCAGACACCGGGTATACTCCAGTTGTATTTGGAGTTCTAACAGTTTTGAAATTCTGTTAATCTTGGATGTTGACTTGTCAGCAATGGGTAGTCAGACTGACGAATGCTACGCTTTATATACCTGAAGTACGGAGGTGAAGGAAAACACCCCCTTACACAAACAATAACAATACCCACACCACAACCAAAACATGGAACGCGCAAACCTAAAACAAACACTCACGTCCACTTTTTCCTACAAACACACGTTTTTACAACTCATTCATACAAACTTAAAACACACACACTATCTTTAAAGCCAGGGAAACGAAGTGTTTATAGGCACACTTCTATTTTTTGACTTATAATCACACTCACAGATGAACACACAAACTACAGATAAATTTGGCAATAGAGTAGTATGCCTCTCTAGATTTTTGGGGTAGCCCTGAAAAAGGCTGATTTGTTTGTTAAGAGTTTTGGAAATCTCTCTTAACGTCTGGGATTTCGTCCCCGTCTGGCTGCAGGTTTTCCCACGGGATACGGTCTGCTTCTTCGGAAGGAGAAGGAGAACTCCTTAGTGTCTACAGCACAGTCCACAAAGCCTCTTTCTGGCTCTTGTTGCTGTTGTTGTTGCTGATGCTGCTGTTGATGTTTCAGCTGCTTCTGAAATCTGCTCTTCTCTGTCCACTCTTCTTGCTCTTTGTTAATTTCTTCTCTAAAGATCTCTTCCATCAGGTCTTGTGTTACTTTAAGCATCCTAACATTTTCTATATCTTCAGGCTTTGGCATCAGGTTTTGCCTGACACGATGTAAATGGACGTGGGCTTCGTTCAGATTAGCTAGTTTTGAAGACATCTTCACGAGCTGACGAGTCAACAATGGATGGCCAGAGTGGAGACCGCCCCATCTTATATGGCTCAAGCGCGGACGCAATAGAAGACATCCCTGTGGTTCTTGATAGGACCGCTATAGCTCATCTAATGTAGAGGGATAAATAGAAATGAAAGCACATATATATTGATAAAAAAATTTTAAAACAAATCACGGACACCCTTTTTCATAATACAATATTTGTATTCAACCAACAAACAACCAGCAAATAAATAACATCAACACATTTTTTCAAACAAAATTTTATTGACAAGGTTAACAACGTTGAGAAGTCAAGTTAGACTTCCACTGATGGAGGTTATTTAGCCATTGATGTACACTACGGTTCCTAGCTAAAGACAATAGATATCCATAATGGTCACAAAACCATTTATCTACTTTATGATCGTTTCTAGAAGAGTCACGATCAAAATAAGTTACTAAATGTTGTAAGGGATATCCAAGACTGCATTGATGAAGAAAATACACACAATATTGTCCACACACCAAGGAATCTTTACCTTTTGTAATTTCACATTATTGAATCGTGTCGTCGGGGCATTTCTTCTCATAAAGTCGATGATGTCGTCTCCTAAAGGCGGTAATCCATACGAATCAAAATACTCCACATGGCCATCTTCGGGAAAGTAGACGGCTACCCAGTTTGTTCCTGGGAGATGACTGTCATCCGTGTTGATGACATAAGCTTGATGGTCTTTAGGTTTGCGATGAGGAAGTTCATCTTTAGCGCACACGACAGGATTCCAATAAGCTGTGTATCAACTGTTTTTCAAAAGGCAATAAAGTTCCCAGGTATCCATTTTGTTTTATTTTTTCTTGTTTCACTGGTAATGATAAATCATCAATTCAATCCTGACTTTTTGCTTGCAAATCTCTGTCAAGTAAACGGTTTTTGGCTTCGTCTCCGTACTCTGTGCCAAGAGAGATTCGTAGCGATGGATCTCCAGAGTTGTCAAAAGAGGGGAGAAATGATCACGTAAGTCTTTATACCACTGATAACTGCTTCTTCCGAGATGAGACCCCAAACGTCATCCATATACTCGTCCAGCTTTTCTTCTTGACTCATCATCAGACATTTATTGTGTTGAATTTGACTGGGATGATCATTTTGACATCCATGGCAATATTACTTGGTCAATCCTGTAATTGTTTCTGCCAGGAGTTTCGCAAAGCAGGAGACTAAATGTTGTTCTTTTTCTGGCCATCTGGACATTATAATGTTCTCTTCATCTTTGTCTTTTGGTTCTGCTTGTAAGATATCCTTCCATTCCTTTTCTAAAGAGTCTCCGCCCTTCAAAAAGGGATATGAGTCTTCCAATGCTTATAATAGTCTAGAATGACTTCTCTCAAACTGTTGACTTCTGGAGTGTTGTAGAATTCGGCATAAAAGATGAAGTTCACCGTGTTGGGTAGAGCTTCTGCAACCTGAAGTTCCACAAGCAGTTGACCAGATTTTATAGGGTGGAAATATCCCTCGTCGTTGCCTTGGTCTGGAATGAAATCAAAAGCCCACAAAGCGTGGCCGCCTGCATAATCGTCGTACAAAATGCAGTGGCTGCTGTTGGTCCCTAACTGTCCCGTGGCATCGTACAGGGACAAGTACGATCTCAAGTAATTCTTCTCGGTAAATTTAGGTTCAAAGGGTCTGGTACACAAAGTTTTGCCATCGCGACTCACTTCGATTTTAGACGCTCTGTAGTGCTTAAACTCGAAAGGATTGACAGTGACGGCTCCGTTGAGGACCTCGTCGCTGACGATACCAATGATTAAACGTTTGGGTAAATGTCCTTGAAAAAGACGATCTTTGATCTTGGATCGGAGTCCAGCGGCAATGGTGAAGTTTCCACTTCCAAGCGTCGTATCGGATACTTGGCGGTCGTTCTGCTCAAAGTGTGACTGGTGTCCTTTCCCACTTTAGGTAACACTTCCACACGTCGCACGTAGAGTCTGGGTTCTTGGATGATGGTTTTATTCTCGTTGGCATTGGCCATCAAATGGGAAACGGTACTACTGCAATTCAGTCTCAAGCGGACATCTATTCCGTTTATCAAATACTTTTCTTGCAATCACATGTCCAAATGCAAACGATCTAAACTACGTCCTTGTATGATTTTCTTTCGACGGTCGTTAAAGCCCACATTGTGAGGATCGTCAGCTGCTGTCACGGTTGTGTTGTTAAACTTGTCCTCGCCCGCTGTGTCAGGTTTTCATACTACGCAAGCATCCAGATGGGTATTCTTGGCATCTTTTCCGTACGTCAAGAGATTTTCGAGGTACGCTCGGTAAGGGTAAGAAGCCATGCTGCTGACTAGTTTGTTATTCAAGTACAAATCCACTTCGCTGAACAAGGAATGCATGAAATTGTTAACGGGAACTACTCTAGCATCGGCTCCCGGAGCGCTATCGTCCGTTTTGATCACTTTGACCTTCAAGTACAAAGTAACTGCTATTCAGATCGATGTAATCTTCGGGATGTCCTTTGATTTCAAACTCGATGGGGGCTGAGGTCATCAAATAGGAGATGTGATGAAATTCTACCCATTTGGATTCTTGCATCGTCATCATAGTGGGTGGCATGGCAAACAGATCCAGTTCCGACTTGGAACATTCGCAAGACTCTCGGTGCATCATTTTTCTGTTTAATAATCAAAAACGTCTAATTCAAAAACGGTTATTCTTTTCTTTGTCTTTCTAGATCTCTGTGTGTGTGTGTGTGTGTGTGTGTGTGTGTGTGTGTGTGTGTGTGTGTGTGTGTGTGATGTCCTCTGGAGGGGTGTCTTCGTCTCTCTTTCTTCCCTGTCCCTGCTGTGGTGTCAGGAAAGCAGGAATGCCTGACTGGGCAGCGTCCATGGCATTTATAGGAGTTTCTCGTCGGCCCAAAATGTCTTTTCCAGTTTGAAGCAAGACATTTTTGCCTGCTCTCAGGAAGGATTCTTTGGGGTTTTGTTTGTCAGTGATGACGTTTTGGAGAAATTCTTTGACTTGCGTTAAAGCGGCATCTTTGAAGGCGTGCAATCCTCTTGTCACCATCGGTTTCAAAAGTGGGGGCCACTGAACGAAAGGCCGATTTCAGCATATCCCCTAAATCATGTCCTCGCTGTCGAGCGACTCCTCAGTACAGAGGATACATGATTTATAAGTCTTTAGAGAATCGTTCTCGAAAATGGAGTTTCACTGTGACTTTCCCTTTGGAGAATGGAATATTTTGTACCAGATCTCCTTTTATACCAATGTTGACAGCGTCGAAATACTACTTACTGACGGGCAAATAGTGATGATGTACAAATTCGCGGTGAACATGATAGGTGTTTCCAACTTCCTCGTCATTTGTCGTTGTAGAATCCACTTTGAAAGGAATGACTCGCAGTAACGGTGTGGATGTGTGTCCCACCACGTTGTACTCCACCACATCAGAGTACATAAAGATCAAATTTAGTCCTTTGTTCAGTTCTACCGGAGTTCGAAAAAAACTTCGCAAAATTCAAGTTGTTGGTGATGGGTGGTATGTTGATACTCTTGACCATCTTGAGGACTCCACCCAAAATGTCAAATAATTCAGGACCAAATGTAATGGACAACGTTTTGACACCCGAAAATATCATAAGTAGGCGACGAGCCACTTTATGGTACTTGAGGGTGACATTTCGTTTGGTTTTCTCCAAGGCTTTGCCAAACAGCACATTGAATTTGGAAGCAATCGTGTCCACTAGATGTTGACCGTTAAAATAATAGCCTGCAGGAATTTTCAACATATAGATGTACTGTGGAGTATCGGGTGACACTGGTCGTTTCACAGAGGAATCTACGGTTTCATTTTCATTCAAGTATTGTTACACTTGGTCGTTCAGAACTTCGACCTCAAAATTGTTTCGATTTTCAGTGATGTTTTTGATTTGTGTAGGGTGAATCATTTCGACCAAAGCCACTTCCCAATAGACTTCGTGATCCAGTTGGATGGCCTGAGGTAATTTAGCCGTGAAACAGCACAAAGTATTGTGGGGAAACATGTCCATGGAACTGTCACTGGGTAAAGTTAAGTAAAATTGGTTATTCATAATTCCAGAGGTCTGCTGTCCGAGGAGTCACTGGAGGTTAGAGGAGTGTCCAAAAGAGGGTTATTGTTGGCTTGGTGGTGACTGTTGAGAGGGTGACTAACGTTGGTCGCAAGACTCCCGTTGTCATCGTCAAAGTATTTCAGGGAAGGATTGGGGAGAAGGTAACCGATGCAACTACTCAGTTAAATGGTCCACAATTGTTTGTCTCCTTGTTACAGATTCAAATTGGCAATGTCAGCACCGACGACACAATACACCACAAAGATCTGGCAGAAAAAGACGATTTGCGTTTTAGGCACACATTCTCCACACCAAACCCACACGGGTCGCTTTTGTAGATCTTGCAGAGAAAAACTGGGAGGGGTGGTCAATGTTGTGGTTAATGCTGTGTTGAAGGGCATGATGGTCACTTCTTTTTATAGTCGGTGACTTGCGAAGCTTCGATCCAAGAATGAAGACTGGGAGGATATCAGTTCCCTTACTTTGACTTCTTTGACGGGACGTTTTCCCACTTTACGGGTTTTTTGATCAAGAATGTTTTCGATGTCGTACACTGTCTTCTTTTCTGGTCACTCGTTGAAACTCGGGCAATACTTCCCCGTTCATGTCTTTCAATTTATAGACAGCAGGATGACGGCCACGTACTCGTCAAGTGGCATGAAACAATAAGGTGGTCCAGTTGGGTAAGTAGCCTTTGTCAAAAGTGCGTTTGGTTTTGCTTATGCGCACCCAGTCTCCCGTCGTCAACACTCCACCTTTCTTGGGGACAGCCACAGTCGAGGATGTACCAAACAGGCTCTCAAAGACGGTCACTTCGTTGTCGGGAGTGACTTCTTGGGGGCACATCCGATGCTCCGATGGTAAGACTGGTTGTACGCTTTGACCAGGTGAGGTAAGACGTCGATGTACTTGAGAGTGTGTTGATGCGTAAAATATTTCCACCTGCGTTTATTCAATGTACGTTGAAAACGTTCCACGATGCTGGCATTGGTTTCGGGATTCTCGGTGGCGAAAAAATGATTGTCTCATTTCTTTAATTCTTTTTGGAAAACTTGGTTCAGAAATTTGGTGCCTTTGTCGGTTTGAAGAGGGTGACGACCACTTTGTTTCAACACCAATTTTAGCGCTTGCACTCAGTGGATTTAGAAGTCAGTGGCACGACCCAGGCAAATTTGGAAAAGACGTCGCCGACACAAAACAAATATTTGTAGCCATGATTATAGATGGCCAAATGAGAGACATCAGCTAAATCGGCTTGCCATTGATGATGCATGCCCTCCACTCGGGTGCGATATCTGAAAAATTTTCGTCGAATGGGTTTGTGTAAGGTGTAAGTGGCTTGTTCTTGTAACCATCGTTGCACTTGAGGTAAACGGACACTTTTCAGTCGGGTTTTGTCAGCATGATACAATTTCTAACTCCTACGCATATCCCGCAGGATATGCTGGATCGTAGTAAATGATGGCTAACAAATTCTCTATCAGGACTCTGTCTGTCTGTCTGTCTGTCTGTCTGTCTGTCTCTTCAATAAGTCACCCACTCTTCACTGATGCTACTCTGGCAGGAGTGAGGTGGTGGTTTGAAAACGGCATTACGTGTCTGACGTGTCACGGGAGTAGAAGTCAAGGGTAGTGGTGGTGGTGGGAATAGGATGGCTTTTGTCTTGCTTTCTTTCTTCACTTCTGGTTTCCCTTCTTTCTTTTTTACTTCTGTCAAAGGAGGAGTGGACATCATCTTTTTAACCGAAGCTTTGAGTTCTTCTCGTTGGGGTGTGGAGGAAGGGGTCAACAAGGATGCTAGATTCTTATTAGGAATGGGAGCCACTGACGGTGTTTGAAAGACATCACGTGTCTCTTCTTCCTCATGACTCCGTGGGGTTGCGTCTGTCTTGGTCAATGGGGGTGGTAGTAGTGATGGAATTTTCATAAAGTCTTAAAATCTTTCAGAGTCGGTCGAGCTGTTTCGTCTAAAACTTTCTGGTGAAAGAGTTGAAGTCGTTGCAACACTTGGCCGTACCGTTGACATTTTTCCGTTTCTGACAAATCGCTACGATCCATAAACGATTGCAATTCGTGTTGTAACTGGGACATCTCGGTCAAATGAGGATTGGGAGGTAAATGCGGAGTGCGTTGTTCTTGCCAACGATGGAATTCCATACATCGTTTGTAAGGCACTAAAGTAAGTTTTCGTTCTTCCATCAGATTCCAAAGGTCACGTCTGAGATCTTTTGACCCCAGAGGGCCCTTTTATCTTCTTGATCTTTTTTATCTTGGCTCACCTTGTGAAGCAGTTCTTGCTATGAGTCCTGAAAACATTGTTCCCAATGTGGCTTTAGTACGGGTCCTAACACCAGGTGCACAAATCCTCCGCGTTACACCACCATCTTTTTCTTTTGACGGATAGGTATTTTCTTTTGACCTTTTGGCGAAGAACGTGTCGATCCTTGTCCAAGCATTCTTTCTGATGCTTGGACAAAGGAATCGTTCCTTACAAGACATTCAGGCAACATTTACAAACGGTATTGACGACGTCTTTCGAGTATGGTTGAATGAGTTGTTTTCACATGGGCGAAGCGGCTTTGGACAGGACCGACAACACATCCCAATGTTTGGCTAAACAAGGAGGCAGTCCTTTTCTTTTCTTTCCTTTGGGGGTAGAAGAGGGATGGCTTCTGGGGGGTGACATCTTTGTTTGTTCCGGAGCACACACAAAATACACTGATGACTTGGCACGCGTCCTTTTGTCTTATTTTTTTAAGTAGTATTTTTGGAGTAGGTCGTAGTGTTTGTGACC